>JAUIMM010000255.1:16740000-17040000 GCA_031769625.1 Taudactylus pleione | reverse complement strand
GAAAAAACATCATGCAGAAGTCTGGTAGGCTAGGATTAATGGGAGAGCTATGTCTGAGCATTTGAAGCATTGGAGGTTAGGAGAGAGTGATGGAGAGCGTTACATAGGTTTAGGGTAGGGGTGGGAGGTGTTAGTGGGGGCAGAGGCTAGTGGTCATCGGCTGACTGGAGAGAACGGGAGAGAGTGTTGACGGAGATGAGCTTTGCAGACGAGGATGAAGAGTTTTCATTGAATGCAAGTGACTGGATGAGTAGTGAATGAAAGAGGTGAGACAAGGTTGACTTCCAGGCAGTGAACTTGGGGAACTGAATAGATGGTGGTATTGTCAACGGTGAGGGAGGGATGGGGAGTGGTGGAAACACGAGGATCAATCTTTAACTTACTAAACATGAGACAGGGTTGATGCATCAAAGAGGAGATGACATATAGACAGTTTTAAATATGAGAGAGGAGGGAAGAGGAGAGGTAGAGTTTGGTTTCATTAACACAAAGAGGGGGAGGAAGACCAAAATATCTGAGAAGTTCACCATGTTTGAAAGTAGAGTGATCAAAGAATGGGGCTAAGGATAGAGCATTGTGGGACCTCTACATGAAGAGTATTGGTTGGAGAGATAAGAGGACAAAGAGAGGACTGTCTCTCTAAGAATGGAAAAGAAGTGGGTGGTCAATGGTGTCAGAGGTTGCAGAGAGGTCAAGAAGGATGAGGACAGAGAATTTGGATTCAGTGGCAAGGAGGTCATTGGTAACTAGGGTAACCGATGATTTAAAATAACTTATACTTCCTATAACAACCAGTGAGACCTTTGCTTTCATGAATGTAGTATCCCAAACAGAGCCGGATTGAGGGGAGGGGACTCCCGGCAGAGCGGGCAAGTGCCCTGGGGCCCTCTCATTCGGAGCGGTCCCCCTTGCACATGAATTAAAACTTCATTGCTCAAAGCAGCATCTCTGGGCAGCCTGTGCAGTAAACAGGACGGAGAGGGAGGGTCCGTGTTCCGAGTATGGGGGCGGGGCTAAATAGCACATTGTACAGTCCTCTGCCCTCCTATCTCACATGATGCTGGCAGGTAGAGTTGCTACAGTCCCACTCCCAAACCCCAGTGAAGGACCGTACACTGCCTGCAGCAAGGTAAGAAATTTTAACCATAAGCATGTGTGTGATTGTTGCATGTATGATCCTCTGCATGTGTGACTCTTCATAAGTAACCTGCTGCATGTGTGAGTCTGCATCTGTAACCCTCTGTATTTGAATGTGGTTAAATACTTTTATCTTTTCTGATGGAATTGGTGTGAAATGATCTTTAATATTTACCACCTCCTAGTAACTCTCTCTGGGTTGGGTACAATTTGTTGAGTTATCATGTTGAAATTCATCATGACTAAATGGATGATATGTTGACATGAAGAACTGTTGACAAACTGTTCCTGGTGGTCTAGCGGAGTACTAACTTGTCCCTGCTGCTCCAGCGTCGTCTTGCAGCTACCGGCGGTTGAGTGAGGGCTTGTTCTGATGGTGATGTTTCAGCAGACTCGTTCCGGTGAGTATTTTCCCCACTATTCCTAATTCTCTCCCTAGTGCCTAATCCTAACCTCCTGCCGCATACTAACCCTAGCCATCTGCATCCTTAGACTCTTGATATAACACATGGCAACAGTTCAGATCTCGACACTGTGAACATGTTGAATGTCAACATGGGTACGGTTGAACTTCTGACCAATTGAACTTCTGTACTCTCTCTCACTGGGTCCGATTCAGAGTTGGACACAGTTGTGACTGTGTCTTTTGCGGCAACATGACTGTGACTTTATGCTAATGCCGCCGTCGATTGGCTTTCTCCTGAGATGCCCACTGTGTATACTGTGCAAAGGTGCACCAACGGTCACCAAATGGTTGCACCATCAGACGTAGTCCTATGGAGGTGCAGAATGTCTGTCAGAACATGGCTGTTCACATCTAAATCAGGCCGGCTATATTTACCATCTTAATTATGATCATGCTCTTAATTTTAGACCACAAGTGCCCCAGGCCTCCCAAACCCTTAATCCAGCTCTGTGCCCAAACTTTAACTAAAGCTAAAATCTGATGTATTTGTTGCTATGGTTTACTACTTTATACTGAAATATAGCTGATGTGGACATCTAGAGCAAAGCCACAGTAGCAGATTTGTGCCCCTTATCAAATAAGGTAAGGGATTTGTTTTGATTTTAAGAGAGTTACAAGGCACTTGGAAACATCAGAATCCCTGGCAGAGATGAGTAGCCTGCATCAATGCAGATTTAAACGTGCACTCACAGTTCAAACCATACATACACACACACACCTTTATCTGCTCGGCAACAGTGAAACACGCAACTGAACAGTATTGGGTGCATCAGCCTGCATAGCCTAGCAACTCTTTCTCCTGGTTGCTTAGCAACCTTGTTACTATCCACATCTCTGGATGGAAAATTGCATTAATCTGCAAATCCACTGTTTAACTCTTTCATTGTCCAATACGTGCAACCATAAAGCCATTACTTAGGACTAACGGGGAGATGTACTAAGCCTTAAAAAGTGATAATGTGAAAGTACTAAACAATCGGCTCCTAACTGTCACATTACAGGCTATGTTTGAAAAATGGTAGGAGCTGATTGGTTGGTACTTTATCACTCTCCTCTATCACCTTTCAAGGCTTAGTACATCTCTCCGTGTATGTTATTGATCTTCATAAACCAGCCCATGTAAATAGCAGTTATGTTTCAGCTCCTAAAAATGGTAGCTATAGTGTCAAGCAAGATCACACACCCTGTATTAAGTGTGAGAGAGCTCCAACTGTATTCTGTAGATTGCAGACACAAGTTGAGCATGTAATTGTATGTGACATATTCTGTGCTTGCATTGTGTATTCTATTGTACTAAATGAAAGATTTGACCTTATGTTTACACCCCATTCTATTATCCTTAGTATGTGTATGGTTAATATCATCAGTGATTGACCAGATGGGTAATGTCATACAGATGTGTCCTTACAAATCTTTGCTGCAGTCGCGCTATAAAGCCGCTTCCTGCGTGCCTGGTCCTGTGAGACTTTTTTGCCGAAAATGCCTTCGGACTGGGATGCACCAGCAGACTGTGCTGATTAATTTGATTTGTGACACTTTTATCTGTCTGCAAGTGAAGGTGGGTACACACCTGACGGATATATCTGCAGATCGAGTGATCATCTGATGTATCTTTAGATGATGGTCATTCATACACACTGAACGGCCATCATCTGCTTGTGCCCTCAGGTCCTGGTGGCCGGGGGGCAGGACCCGGCGGCAGGTGGGCAGGGTGGGGTCGTGTCCCGCCCCCCTCCTCGCGGATGCCGGTGTGTGTACGGGCGGTCTGCAGACTGCCCGTACACACTTGCCAATGGACAGATGTGTCTGTAGACATGGGCTGTGCAGCACAGCCCATCGGCTGTGCAGCACAGCCCATGCGATGTCGGTGAACGCCGACGTTCACCGACATATCGCGGGTACACACTGGCTGATGGGCAGCAGATATATTGGCCGATCAATTGATCGGCCAATGTATCTGTCAGTGTGTACCCAGCATGAGTCTCTAAATTTATATACAAAGTGCTACAATATAGGGGCGGCACCATTTTTAATTCCAATTTCCGTTGTGGCTAATATACAGACTTAGGTGCACATGGATGTCTCATATCAAATTAATCAGCAGAGTCTGTTAATGCGTCCTAGTCGTATTTTTTGCAAAAAAATAAACCCCACCATTAGAAGAGTTGCGTGCAACTTGGCAGCTTATGCCAGGCCAGTCGCACTACGTGGCATATTGCGGCTAGATGTATAAGGAGACACATCAGTACAGATCTAGTGTTTGTAGTGTTGGTTTACACTCGCTTATCAGACAGAAAGTCATTGTTTGCAAATGTGTTCATAATATTGTAAAGCAGAGCTGGAGAACTACCAAGTAACCATGTCCACAAACAGTGTATGGTCTAATTGTAGGTAAATTTGCATCCCACCTCATGGGAATATAAAACTCGGTGGCCACACCACTTCTACTCGGGTTCCTAAAAATGTTCTGTAGACTTAGATATTTAACTATCTGTTCCCCAATTTATAAATAGTCTTGTTTACCCCAGTTGTAGAGTGCAAGGGAATATGATTGTTGAAATGTCACCTATGATACATACCTGTATTGAAAAAACCTAAGGTTGTAGTCGTGTGCATTCTAGACAGGGCAATGGCAATTGATAATGAATAGAATTTATCAACTAGGTTAAGAACCAGCTTGTATTTCACTTTTAAGATTATTGTTGGGCAGCCATAAACAATGTGTTAGGCATCATGCCATTCAGCTGATGTCATTTGTCCATACTTTTAAAGTATATGGCATTGGAGACCTCGCTTGTAGTATATGGTTCATGAAAAGAGAGCATCACATTGTTATATCACAGGTGCACTACATTTTATTAGATCAAACTAGCATTATGACTATTCTAGCTCTGCTTGTCCAGGAAGCTCCGGCACCAGCTTATTGTGGTTGTGCTCGTGAGTGTGAGAGAACTTTTCAATCCAATCTCACCTGCTTTGTTTAATACTGAATAGTTAATTAGCTTGGAAGAGGGTAAATGGGAAAATATTATATCCCATGACATTGATGATTTTCTGAGATCCCTAGGATATTCATTGGGGGTAACATCATAGATATCGAACACTTGTATAAACAAATGAAAACTCATAAAGCATACAAAAGGCTGGACTACACACCCTAATTTTATATATAATAAGAGATGCTCCCATGCTGGGACTTGTAGTGCCAGTCAGATAAAAAGAAAACTCAGGTGCACACTCTAAGCACTAAGAACACTGATAATCAAAACCTTTATAATAAACTCAAACAATTAACATGGAGTATAAATAATAAGGCTCTTAGCACATGTTTGGCTAGTATGCCCTCCTACCACGTCAAGGTGAACCTAATCAGGTGGGTCCCTCACATCCCTAATACAGTCACATTATATACATTTATCCAGGACTTGCCTAATGCAAGGACCTATACTAATTTAGAATCACCTAATGGCAGGTGGGAGAAGTGCTAGTCCAAGCAGAAGGTGTCTCGCCTTCAAGGGTACATTATATACACACATACAGAGGATGGGGGGGACTGCATACCCTAATTTTAAACATAATAGGAGGTGCTACGATGCTAAGATCCTTATTTATACTACATATTGATTCTTAGAGTTTATTTTATTATCAGCAGTATCGGACAGGGCCCACCGGGGAAATGCAGTGGTAGGGGCCCACACTTGGGGCCATTAGATATATATATATATATATATATATATGTGTGTGTGTGTGTGTACAGTCTGGAACCTGATCCCTAAAGGAGGGGGTGGGCCCTCAGGCAGTGGGGCCAATTGGGGGTTTCCCCTGTGGGCCAGTCCAACCCTGATTATCCGTATTCTTCGTGCTTGTGCACCTGCATTTTCTTTTATTTCAGCAAAGTATACAAAAGGAAAGGTCTGTTTTTGTAAATAAGTAATTGTAATGGTACTGAATTGCAATGTTTGAGCACGGTTTTCTCTTAATGCAGATTAAAGACTTGCAACTGGTGCTGTCTGAGGCCAATGAGACCATGCTGGGGCTGCAGGACCAGCTGTCACAGGAGAGACAATTACGGAAAGAAGATGAGGAGACCTTCAACCAGAAGATTGCACAGGTCAGTGTCTACAGCCTTCTCTCAACCTTCCTCCTAACAACTCTGAATGATATTTTGATCTGTCTTTACCATTTGGGCGCGGGGGCCTTCCAGCTCTGTATGACAACATTTCCTTTTATAAGCATGACAAACATTAACCGAATGAGCAATATTATGTTTTCCACTTATTAGTGTAGATGGATGAAAGTAACAGTGACTATGCAGGGGGTGTTTCAGTTGTCTCCTGCTGTTTTAACTGAAATACACTGTTGTAATTCTTCATTGTTTTGTTGAACACAAATAAGTCCCGTTATGCTTTATTTTAGTTCCCATGTTCCTGCAATGACAATGATGGCACAGAACTTTTACATATTACTGCTAGATAGACAGCAACTTGGTTTTTGTTAGAACTACTATTTATGTACTGTGAGTATGAGCTGAAATGATAGAAGGCTGGTATTGTTAGGTTTAATGAAGTTATGAAATTAATTGCCA
Source organism: Taudactylus pleione (assembly GCA_031769625.1). Lineage (NCBI taxonomy): Eukaryota > Metazoa > Chordata > Amphibia > Anura > Myobatrachidae > Taudactylus > Taudactylus pleione. Next base: position 17,033,812 of record JAUIMM010000255.1, on the reverse strand, counting down.
CCAAATGAATAATCACTATGCTCTGATCTTCTACTCCATTTATTTGTGTATGTAAACTGTAATTGAAAGGACGTAACTAAAGTGTACAGCCATGGGCAAAAGTTTTGAGAATGATACAAGTATTGGTTTTCACAAAGTTTGCTGCTTCAGTGTTTTTAGATCTTTTTGTCAGATGTTACTGTGGTATACTGAAGTAAAATTACAAGCATTTCATAAGTGTCAAAGGCTCTTATTGACAATTACATTACGTTTATGCAAAGAGTCAATATTTGCAGTGTTGACCCTTCTTTTGCAAGACCTCTGCTATTCACCCTGGCATGCTGCCAATCAACTTCTGGGCCACATACTGACTGACTAGCCGCCCATTCTTGCCTAATCAATGTTTGGAGTTTGTCAGAATTTGTGGGTTTTTGATTGACCACAAGTTCTCAATGGGATTAAGGTCTGGGGAGTTTCCTGGCCATGGACTCAATTTTTTTGCGATCGCATTACCGCCCATCTCTGAATCAGGCCCTATATACTGTATGCTAGGCATAACTGTTTCTGTTTACTTTAAAATGTGATATTCATAAATATACCATGAGTGTTAGAATAAAGATTTCAGCCATCTATTTAGTTAATATTGAGAGAGATGTTCTATATTATTCTAAAGAGACTTCTACCAATGACTTGTACTTAATCCTCTTCCAGAAGCATACACCTACCACATCAATAGTATTAACGTCACCATCATGCTTATAAGGCCTGCTGTAAAATCATTCTGAGGCACATTGTTATGCTAATATACATGCTCTAGTAAGAATACTAAAATAAATTGATGACTACAGAGGACATTAAGCATGATCTGTTTATATTATCTGTCCGCAAACTTACTATAAGATACCATGACAGGCTTACACCTTTGTTGGAAAAGCTTAGTATATTTAAACCTTAATGTAAAGGTTAACTTATTTTGCACACTGGACCCTCATCATGGGCATAGAGAACATCTCCTGTACGAATATTTAGTGTATATAGGCCCCCATTTAGTAATGTGTTTTATCACCAAAACGAGTGATACATTTCACTGTATGATAAATGGTGCTCCAGCCAATCAGCTCCTAACTGTCATCTGTTAGAAAAAATGACAGTTGGGAGCTGATTGGCTGGAGCTCCACTTATCATACACAGATATTTATCACTCGTTTTGGTGATGAAACGCGTGACTAAATGAGGCCCATAATATGATATGAACATTTCATTATATAGGCATCTTCTAAACCATGCATGTGAAACCCAGCTGTTCACTCGAAGGGGTATATTTATTAAAGTGCAGGTTTTTAGATGTGGAGATGTTGCCCATAGCAGCCAATCAGAATCTCGCTTTTATCTAGAAGCTGCTAGATAAATAAGTAGAATCTGATTGGTTGCTATGGGCAACAACTCCACTTCGAAAAACCCGCACTTTAGTAAATATACACCTAAAAGTCTATGTGAACCATACACATGTGCTTTATTTGTGTCTGATACATACAATCATTTGCAGTTGAAGGAGGATCAGCAGAAATTGCTCTTGAGAAGGGAGTTTGAGCTTCAGAGTCTGGGCCTCCAGAGAAGACTTGAGCAGAAGTTCTGGAGCCAGGAGAAGATGGTTCTAGTGCAAGAGATGCAACAGTTCAAGCAGAGTTTTTTCCTGACCTTTATGAAGCTCAAGTGGTTTCTTCAGCATTGGCGGAAGGGCAATGACTTGCAGAATGAAGGAGAAGACTTTCTGGAGGTAATTGGGTTTTGCTCAGTGTTTCCAATGCATTGTGTCAAGTTTGATTATAGCATATATAATAATTTGAAAATATATAATATGTTTTTTAAGATATCTCTTCAGAATATGTTTTTTTAAATTGGGTCAACGTTTAAGTTCCAACTACTGAAAAACTTCAGAGATCTATAATAAATATATAAGGAACTTTTCCGAAGTGACGATATTTGAGAGTACCTATAATATGTACACCCATCTTGTGGACGGCCCGCCTCTGTGCTTTCTTGTGCTGTAACACTTATTAAAGTTGTTGTTTTCTGCTAGTTGGCAAGAACACTTCCAGCTTTACTTCTCTTTCCAACATGAGATACTGTACCACATTGCACACATATTTTTGAAAATATTACAAGAGCTCCTGCTATATATTCTGGTCCTCTTGCAAATTGTTCTGGAACACCAATCCATTTCTTCACCACATCTATATTGTGTATTTAAAACTTTTGATGACAGCAAAGTTGCTGTAAAATGACACTAACGTTGTTGCTTTCATAGTCAAAATAAACTTCTCAATAGGGACAAATGCTAGATCTAATTTAACTATAAATGTATTACTATAATAGATATGAACAAATCCATAGTACAGATAAACCCATTCACCAGCTTTGCTGTCACATTAGAGTTGCATCTAACTGATCCTGAGCTGGCTAATTGGATGGCTTGTGTTGCTTTCTTATGTCGTGCATGGATATGGTCATGCTGTCAAATAGCTGAGCAGTCACAATATCTCATCCTAACACCAGCTGATGCGTGCCACTGTGCCTGAAGTACTGTAACGGCAGGTAGTGGGTGAGACCTTTTTTCTGGAATAAAGCATACAGCTGTTATTAGGCCTTAATTTATACTGCACATTAATCAGGGCATTCTTTTGCTTATAACATAATACCCAGGTCGGTATTCTGTCTAATACATTGTTCTACCAATACTAAAGGGACATGCTTTTAACATGATTGATTACACGCGGTTTTCTTCTCTGTGCAGTAATTTTGATCTATATATAAGAGCTGGACTGTATTAGTAGTATGAGGCTTTTACAGCACTCAGCGGGGAGGCAGTGGGTTGGGATAGCTAGTCTGCCTTCAGGGGTTGTGTTCCTGTTTGCTACAGCAGCTGTTGTAGCTCAATCTTCCCATTTGACTATCCCTATCTCCTTGCTAAGCATCTCCAGCCAGCCCAGTCAAAAATGTATTACACTAATGTGGATTATAGGGACTGTGCAGAACCAAGCTGATTATCTGATACACTGAGAATTACTGGAAGGCAGCATATGCCATTTAAACTGTTTCACAGACAAGTGATAAGGTAAATGGGATAAAAAGTCCATGCTAAGGAAGCAGACCCTGTCAAAGTAAAGTATCTTCCTTGCGCGTTAAACAGCCCTTCTAGTTGCGCTATGCCGTGACTCTATAGCCAAGCGTCTTTTTGTGTGACTTTTTACCTTCAAATGCATCTTATTCGCAAAGTGATGCAAATAGGATGTACAAGCAGCTTCTGCATGCGAAATGCTACTTTACCGTCTCACAGCCACTGACGTTGTATGTAGCATTTCGCATGCAGATACACCCGCAAACTCACACAGAATATAGGCATGCTGCATGTCATTTTATCCAGCAGAAGCTGCTTGTGCCTCCTATTTGCATCACTTTGCGAATAAGGTGCATTTGGAGGTGAAAAGTCGCATAAAAAGATGCTCAGTGCTCACACATTTTGTTTAACACGACTTGTAGCACACGCAAGTAGGATGTCTGTGAACACATCTCTATAATTGTTTTATAGGGTAATCGTTTGAGTTGAAATTACTACAGAATCATGTTGGTTGGTAGAGTTATAGTTCAGGTTCTCCTTCCTAAGTGATGTCTTCGTATGCGGATGTATAATAAGTTTCTATTTATGGCCACTGTAACTAGGTCAATGTTAGGCCAAGCAAGAGGACCTCAACTAGCTAATCAGCCCGGCTTCTGCTACTCATTTTTTCCCCAGCTACTGTATTGTTAGTGGATATTAACAAATTAATAACATTTTTCTGGTCTCTGGGCCTGATTCAGCAAGGATCCCAACTGCTAATACGCACGCAGTGTCTACTCAGACTCATCGCAGGAAGTACTGTGTGACGGTGGTGACCGGGAGTGGGGTTGGCGAAACGCAGGCGTGCCAGTGCATTTGAACGCCATTGCAGGGGCGTGCATAAATTATCCACTGCGATGCCATACGCAGCCTGAGCTCTCACTGTGTACCGGAAGCTTAATTTGAGTAAGGTCAGAGCTTGTGCAAGTGTGCGTGAGGCTGTGATGGCACTCTGTTACCAACGGTTTCTCAGTCTTGCTAAGGATTACGGATGTGTGTAAGGTATAGTAGGTGTCCTTGTGTTGTGCTGCGACGGCATAGCGATTGCGGTGGATTAGCATACTATCGCAGTGAGTCTGCGTGCATATTCGCTATTGCGATCCGTAGTGAATCAGGTCCTGTGAGATGAGAAACTGTATGGTGATCATGGGACAGAAGCAGAAATAATGGCACTCTATTGGATTCTAGGTTCTACCAGCAGTCTTGCAATACTGTTACAGAAGGTAGATAAAGTACTACTCATTAAAATTGTATCCATATTTCTTCGTTTGCTATAGAAAAATATAAAGGAGAATTAACAGGATGAGCCTTATTCAGAGTCAGACTAATTTGCAAAATGCATCCTTAAAAAATCTTAGCATACTTGTGACCTATTCAGAGTACGTCCCAGGAGCTTGTCTTGAGCTTCGAAGTCCTGCCCTTGGCTGGCTTGGCTGCGGCTCCCTCACCATGTCGTACCTGGATCTGGTGTGACTGTGGTTTTGGTTTCACTGTGGACTCTGAAATTCCTAAACATTCCAGTACAGAATGAAAACATTCTATAGTTTTAAATTGGAACATGTAAAATTTTGAATAGCAAGTGCAAATAGGACATTTTATTTTATTAAATGACAACACTTTAAAATGTATGTTTTAATCTCCCCAACGGATATGAAGCATTTTTTATTTGTAAATCAAGACTGCTCTTCAGTAATAAATCGATTTTAGAACAATGTTGTAGCAGTTTTAGGGGTTTTGCATAAATTAGCATGTTTTCACTGTGTGCGACCAATCATCATTATCAACGCCTGCAACTTAGACCCCTCCAGGAGGCTGCGTTTGAGATTTATCTGTGGCAATTTTACTCCCATACATGCCCACTCTAGGTCCTTATTGTATTTTGGCTGTGACCTCAAGCCCATTCCAGCCTGATCTTGGCCCGTAGATAACCACAATCGTAAGGCACGCTTAAGATAAAAAAATGATCGAACTTGAAACAAAGAAACTATACATTGTGCTTCTGTCGTAATCTGCATGAGGTCCAATATGTTTAGTGCTAAGGGGCTTATCCATTACCCGACTTTGTGAACAATCCGACCAAAACCAGGAGGTTTTGGTCGCATTGTTCACAAAGTCGGGTAATGGATAGCCGGCAAGGACCAGCGATGCATGTGCACACTGGGTCCTTGCCGTCCCCGACTATCTACTGAACATGCCCGTCAACCTGACTACGCTCGTCGGGTTCGGCATGTTCAGGGATAGAAGGTCGGACTCATCACTGAATGACGTTCAGTGAACGCCGTTCAGTGCGGGCACCGCACCTCGGCGACCTGAAGGTCTGAACGCTAGACGTTCAGACTTTCAGGTCGCCTAGTGAATAGGCCCCTTTAGTGTCTTCAATAGTCCTTTCATACAGATATTTATCACGAAGGGTCTTACAACATACACAAAGAGATATATTACACAGGTGTTATTTATGCAACTTGTATAATAATTAATATGTACCTTTTATCAACACAATATATTTCAGTAATGTGATGATCCCTGCATCTAGGTATTAACGTATACGTATTAAAAGACTGTGGCTGGGATGTACTAAATGGAAAATGCAATAAAACCCCCATTTTCTGGGTTTTACCGCATTTTCCAGCCTAAGGGCTTCTACCGCATAGTGCTGGAATGAGGGATCCCTCCCAGCATGCCCCGCGGCCGCAGCGTCACTCTGCGCATGCACAGATGGACTCCAGGGTCATAATCCCGTAAGTCCCAGGGCGCAGCGCTGATCGCAAAGGACAGCTCTTATCGGGAAGAGCTGTCCTTTGCGGTACTGATCGCATATGTTAGTACATAAATATGTAGGGATGCGATGTTTTGCGGGATGTACCGCACAATGTTATTACATCCTTCCCTGTAAATTCTCTACAGTCAAAATTAATTGTATAGACCAGAGGTTCCTCAACACAGGTTTTATATATATCCATGGTTGAGCACAGGTGACTTAATTAGGACCACCTGTGCTCATTCATGGATACCTCAACACCTGTACTGTTGGGGAGCCTTGAGGAACAAGTTTGGGAACCTCTGATATAGATAAAAAGCCTGATAAACATGTTTTCTATTACCACTAAAATACTCGCATAAGGAAATTAAAGAATAATTCTTTCTAAGTGCCAATTCATACATACATGGCAAAATAGTATACACAAGGTTCCATTCGTTGCTGCTTCTTTATGACATGTGACATTGGGGAAATAGTACACACCACTTTCATATACTATTTCAATCCATTCAGTGTGTTTCCAAATTGTTTCACCCAAACAATGTTTTTCCTTAAATCTACATTGTAACTAGGTAAACAGTGTGAAAGAACTGTACATGCTGATTGAGGAAGAAGAATTAAATCTTCCAGCCACCGATTATAAAAGTTGCGATGGGACAATTTGGCCTCAGAATATGGTAACTATCAAACATCAGTGTATAAGCTTTCTTGTTATTAAATATATTAAAGGAGAATTCCAATAAATCCAGTCTCCTCCCCCTAGGAGATCCTTATAGTGAAAGGGCCTGGTCTCTTATGATATTAGAGCTACACACCCACGCTGCAGTCAGTAAGGAGTCTCTCCAGGCATTCTAGCTTGGAGGATTTCTAGAAGTATACAGGGTGCACTGCATTGTTTATTTAGCTGACTGAACCGCTACAATGACTTGTCCAATCAGCTGTGTTGGAATATGCTTAATATGGGATGTAGTTATCATCCTGGCTGTCGGGATGACTGCGCTCAGAATGCTGTTGTCAGAATCCTGGCGCCGGCATCCCAACGGTAAGTAGTGGGGTTATAGGGGGAGGGTTAGGTTTGGCACTAAGGGGTGTCAGATCTGCTGTCACCAACGAATTGAGGGTAGTAGTGGGAGAGTCTCTAGCAGATGGGACTAAACGAGGAGGTAGTATATAATTTATCCTCATGTACTAACTGAGTATGTAGTATGAATAGAAACTGGACATCACAGGTAGCAGGTGAATATGGACCCAGGATACTAAATGCTGTTGGGATAAGGTGAGTATAAGGCACTAGGGGGAGAGTAGGTTTAGGCAGCGGGGTGGTAGGGTTAGGTTTAGGATACTTATCGACAGGTGTCTGTCTAACCCTAACGGGATGCCGGCATCAGCATCCCGTACCCATCCCATCAATACAACTGGTGTACATTCAAATACTGTTTCCAGTTAGGGAGAGAGATTAAATGTATATTCAGGGATGGGGGAAATAGGTTTCATAGGGGCAGACACAGTTACATGCATCTATCAACCAGTAATGGTAGGCTGTCTCTGCTCAAACCCACAGGCTGCAAACAGCAACAGTTTTGCGTGTTATGTCACGGAAAGGCGTTATGTCAGATTAAGACGTTCTAGTGGCTTCCGCGGCCAATTGAATCTGCCCCATGGAGTTTGGTTTGGCTCCTAAAATGATTTGCTTGAATTTTGCAGACCATAGAATGTATGAAAACCCTTTCTGATGCTAAGAGAATCCTGAAGGACCTCTGCAATGAGTTACAGGAAGAGAGGAGGGGAATGAATGAGCTTCAACAGCAGTTTGCAAAAGCAAAGGCAGCCTGGGAGATGGAGAGGACTGAACCTAAGGTTAGTGTGGCCATAGTAATGGTGTGGATGGGCATTTATTATTTCTACTTCAGGGTCCATAGGGTATCCACAGGATACCTTGGGGTATAGGCGATGGCGGCAGACATCCAGGCACCACAGAGTAAAATTTTCAGCCTCCCAGGATGCACTGGGGTCCCTCTCCTATACCCCGCCCCCGAGCCTCAGGCCACTCAGTTTTCGTAGGTGCCTGGCCGGACCAGTCGCACCGTACAGAGGGGGGTCTTTTTAAGGCCCCTGAATATTTCTTCGCAGCTGTGGCTGCACAACTAGAGTGCTCCAGCATAGGACAGTCAGTATTGACGTCCATGCTGTCACTCCTACACCCCGCCGGTACCAGAACGCCGGTACCGATCCGGGGATGCTGGTAGGTAGCTGGGGTCACAGCTAGCGGTGATCCCCGGCTACCTGGACTGTGGCCGGATGCACGGGGAACAAGGTAAGCGGCGGGGTCCCGCGGTGGGCACCTGCCGGTAACACAGTCCTGTTTGGTCCCCAGGCAGGGGGCTCCCTGGGGACCGGCTGCGCGTGGGGCCAGGTACTGATTCTGCGCCTTCCACTAGACCACCAGGGACAGCGGGCCGCAGCATGTGCGGTACAGCGCGGCGTCCCAGGGGTTAATAGCACACCAGGGGAGAACGCCTTCCCTGTCTCACAGCCGGCGTCTCCCCCGCTGCACAGTGCCATTCCACAGCGGTCTGAGCGGGCTGTGTCAGCGCTCCTCCCCCGGGCCCTGCCTTCTCTCTGCTCCTCGGTGGCCATTTTCTCACTACATGTGCTGGGGATGGCAAACGCTGCTGGAAGCTGATACAGATGCGGTCCGGGTCCCCCGCATACCTCTCCTTCAATTAAGGTCAGTGTATGCAGCACTGTTTCCTACCAGGCTCTGGTCTGTGTAGTTGATCGCAGTGCTTGTAATGCAGGATGTTATCTGTGCATTGTATGTGACTTAAATGCTAGCGCTGTTTGCCTGTACTTTCATTTCTGACTGTCAGCCTTTTCCTATCCCTGTTCTTCTGCTACAGCCCTTGCGGTGCGGTGTCGCAGGGTATTTATTACCTCACAGTAAACGTGGTTTTTCTGTGTGGGAGGTCACATACTCTCCGTTCACACTCCTCATGTCGGAAAGTGAACGAGGATATCCTCTTCCAGCTATAATGTACTGATATCATGTGCAGTTAGCGGAGGGATATGTAGACGCTGAGGGTTTATGGAGGGCATGTTGTATTATATATCACGCCCCATTTCTGTCACTGTGCCTGCACAAAAAAAGACCGCCCTCGGCTGGCTAAGATGCTTACAGCCTTTGTGGGCAACGCCCCCTGCGTTTCCCCATAGGGGTTATCGCAGCCTGTGGTGGTCTCATCACATGCAGGGGTCCCTGGACAGTTGATGGTACCCCAGTGTATCCTGCTTTTCGCCCCCCCAGGTCTCGCAGGAGCCTGTGTGGGTGAATTTATTGTCCAAATGGTATAGCACCTGATGGACGTTTTACAGGGGGAGTCACCATTTCGGCCTTCTAAACGGCCTTTCGGGTCTCAGACGGGTAAAGACATGACGTCTGATGACGGTGACATTATTGACTTTTTCAGACACGAGCCCCTTAGTGCAAAGGAGGCGTAGTCTGGGTCTAAAGTCTATATACCTGGCCTTCTACGGGCAGTCCGTGCGGCTTTGGTTATTACATATCCCCCGTGGCTAAATCCAAATATGCCTTCTTTAAGGATAAGGGTGTTGCCACTGTAATTCCTCTATCTGGTCAGGTGGATCATTTAGAGGAGGCGTGGAAATTCCGGGTAAGCGGTTCCAGCCTCAAAAACGGTTGACCTTTTGCATACCCCTTTTGCGGATAATTACATTTCCGAATGGGAGTTACCTTTTACGGGTAGATTCTCATGTTACACGCCTAGTGAGGAGTGCTACGTTGCCCATGCCCTCCAGGTCCTCTTTGAAGGAGGTTCCAGATTGCAAGGTGCAAATATATCTAAAATCCAATATTCCCTTGCTGGAGGGGCTTCCAGGCCGGCTATGGCCGTGTGCTGGGGGGCCAGAGCCATGGAACACTGAGTAGGTAACTGGATCTCTGCACACTGACTCTCCAGCAGAGCAGGTGGATAGTGTCAAATTCTCAGAGACTTTGCCACGTTCATAATGAGACGGTCTTACATATAGCCTACTCCTTTCCAGAATCTCCTCGGCAGCAGTAGCGGCTTGCCGCTCACTGTGGTTGCGCTCTTGGAAAGCGGACGCAGATTCCATTTGGAATGCTTTGCCTTTTACGGGACAAGTCCTGTTTGGCCCTCGTCTGGACGCAATTGTGGCCCTGCAGGCAGCAGCTACGTCTGCGTGTCTGCCATCGGCTACAGTCCCATCAGGGTCTGGGACTTTGTCTTTTCGGGCCCTGTGAGGCCAGGGTAAGTCTAAAATACAGCTTTCCAAGACAGTCAGTAGCCAGGAAATCTGCTCAGCCATAAGAACAGGCTTGGAGTACAAGACGTCCTACTCCCAAGTTGGACTATAAGCCTTCAGCCTCACGGGACGGGCCTCCTCTCGGGAGCCCCCAGAGTTGGAGGCCGGCTTCTCCAGTTCGCCCAGTGCTGGTGTCTGACCACCACGGACACTGGGGTAAGAGAAGTATTTTCTTGAAGGTATGTCCTCTCTTCCCGGTAAAAGCCTCCCAGACGGTTTTTCGTTACAGGTCTTCTGTCAATTCAGGACAAGGCCCTGTAATTTTTGAGGGTGTTACACTCTATGCTCCAGGCAGGAGTTATAGTACCTATTCCGTTGCCCCAAAGGGGAACGAGGTATTACTCCATCCTCTTTCTGGTACAGACACCCAATGGGGCTTACCAGGACATTCTCAACCTCGAATCCTTCAACAAATTTTTAAGGGTTCCTCGGTTCAGGAGGGGGACCCTGCACTCCATCATTCAATGGAGCCTGGGAATTTTGTGGTGTCGTTGGATATATTCAGGGTGACTACCTGAATATCCCTCTTTTCTTAGCACACCAGTGTTTTCCTCAGGTTTGCAGTGGTCGATAAGCGTTTCCAGTTTCTGGCATTGCCCCAGGGTCATGGTAGTTATGGCAGCCCACCTGCGGATGCAGGGGGTCCGCTTGTTACCCTATCCGAGTGACCTCCTGTTGTTACTACGGTCTCCAGAGATACTTCAGTGCCATATGCAACGGACAATATCTGTGTTGCTACGTTAGGGCTGACTGATAAACTGGAAATGGTCCTCTCTGATTCTTCACAGAGGATGCTCCATATCCCAACATCTGAGGATCTTTGTGATTGAGGAAAAGATCTCTGCAGGCAACTGCGTACCTTTGCCTGTAATGCAGAGTCGCCGAGTGTCTATTCACTTGGCAATGTGGTTCCTGGGTTCCAGGATGTCGCTGTTCGACATGGTGGAGTACCCAGCTTCACTCTAAAGAACTTGATTCTCTCCGGATGGGATGGGTTGCCCCATAGGATAAAGTCAATAGGCTTTCCCCGGAGGTTTGTCTCTCTCTGGCCTGGTGGCTGCAGAAAGCTCACCTAAACAAGGGGCACCCCCTTTGGGATTGCGGACAGGGTCCTTCTGACGACGGACGCCAGTATCCGTGGCTGGGAAGCAGTGACGGGTCCACACTTGTTCCAGGGCAGGTGGACACCAGTAGTTTTTGCGCTTCCCATAAACATCTGAGAACTCTGAGCAGTATTCAAGGTTCTCCAGCATGCAGGACAGGTCCTCCACGGAAATACCGTGCAGGTACAGTCTGACAACGCCATCATGATGGCTTATGTAAGCCACCTAGGAGGTTCCCGAAGTCAGGCGACACTAACAGTGGTGTCCCGAATTCTGGCTTGGGTGGAAGGCTATATCCCTGCCGTCATCGGCAGTGTTCATTCAGGAATCCTCAGATGGAAAGCAGGCTTTCTCAGCCGTCAAGACGTGCATTCAGGGAAATGTCCTCTTTATCATGAGGTGTTCAATCTTCTGGTGAACAAGTGGAGCCTTTCAGAGATGAGACTCTTCTGATAGACGTAGGTAGGTCCAGTGGACCTTCCAAGTTGTGTACCTCGTCCCTCCATTATCCCTTCTTCCTCCAGTAATAGCAAGAAGGAGGCACGCTCCTGCTGATAGCTCCAGCGTAGGCCAGATGGCACTATTACTCAGATCTTCGGAGCCTCTCAGTTAACACTCCGAAGCTGTTGCCTCTACGCCCGGACCTGTTGTCTCAGGATCCTGGCTGATACCCAGACCTGGGTTGCCTGTCCTTGACGGTGTGGCGGTGGAGACTGCCCTCTTAAGGTCTAGGAGTTTTTCCAGCTCTATAGTTAACAGGGGCTCTGTCCATGCTAAGAGCTCGGAAGTTTTTATATGCAAGAATTTACCATTAGGTATGGTATACTTTCTTTCAGGTGTCGCCCTAGAGGCTAGGCTCCTCGGGTATTCCGGATATCCAGAGGTTGGCTTTCCTACAGGTGGGCATAGATAACGGTCTTCGCCTTGCTTACCTGAAGGTGCAGGTTTCTGCCCTGTTAGTATGGTTTCAGTGTAGGATTGCTACTCTTCCTGATGTCCGCACCTTTGTGCAGGGTGTACGTTATATTCAGCATCCCTTTGTTCCACCTGTGGCTCCTTGGGATTTGGCTGTGGTCCTTAGGGCTCTCTGAGGACCGCCATTTGATCCACTGGGCTCAGTGGATTTCAAATGGCTTACGGCTGGGACTGTATTCCTTCTGGCTCTTAATTTGGCCAGTAGGATCTCAGAATGGGAGGCTCTGTCATGTAGACCTCCCTTTTTCTCATCTTTCCTAGGAACAGGGCAGTGCTTGCCTTTACTTCCCCAGTCCTGTCTGCTGGTGAGGCCTATTTGGCTGTGGTACGGGTGCTAAGAATTTAAGTTGACCGTACCAGTCCATTTAAGAAATCAGACTCTCGGTTTGGTCCTTTCTGATTTCCATAAAAAGGGTTGGCCTGCCACTACGCTAACTTTGGCAGGATGGATTCACAGGTCTTCCTGTTCCATCCTCTATTAAAGCTCTTCCACTAGGTCTGTGGGTCCTTCGTGGGCAGCTCGACGTGGCGCCTCAGCGGTGATTGGCAGCCACGTGGTCATCTGTCCATATTTTTGTAAGGTATTATGCTTTTGATACCTTCGCCTCTCAGGATGCTTCCTTTCGGCGGCGGATTCTCCTTACAGCACAGGAGCGTCCCCACCCTTAAAGGATACTGCTTTGGGACATCCCCAAGGTATCCTGTGGATACCCTATGGACCCTGAAGTAGAAAATATGAGATATGGTAAGAACTTACCCTTGTTATCTCTATTTCTACGAAGTCCATAGGGTTCCACAGGACTCCCGCCCTGTCGCACCTGTACTGCAGATGGGCTTTGATCTGGTCACCGGTTTCTCCGTCTCCTTCTGGTGAGAATGTGATTCTTGTGTGTTCCAGACTGTCTTCTCTCTCTTTTTTGCTCCTGCTCCGGCCTATGGCTTGTTACGAAACTGAGTGGCCTGAGGCTCGGGGGCGGGGTATAGGAGAGGGACCCCAGTGCATCCTGGGAGGCTGAAAATTTAACTCTGTGGTGCCTGGATGTCTGCCGCCATCGCCTATACCCCAAGGTATCCTGTGGAACCCTATGGACTTCGTAGAAATAGAGATAACAAGGGTAAGTTCTTACCATATCTCATATTTTTATATCTTTTTCCAAATATTTTTTTATATAATTTTGTGTGTGTATTTCACGATTTTAAAATGCATCTACATTTTAACAACATAACCCAGATTCAGATTTCTAACTGATGCATCAATGTGTGAAACACCAACACATGAATAATGTCTTAAGGAGGGTACACACCTGAAAGATCTATCTGCAGATCGAGTGATCTGCAGATATATCTTTAGATGATGGTCATTCATACACACTGAACGGCCATCATCTATTCGGCAGCCACGGGTCCCGCTGTTAGGGAGGCTGGTCGGGGGTGGGGCCACCCCCCTCCCCGCGGCTGCCGCTGTGTGTGTCCACCTGTACACACTTGCCGATGGACAGATATATCTGCAGACATATCTGTCCATCAGCTGTGCAGCACAGCCAATGCGATATGTCTGTGAACGATGTGGTTCACAGACATATCGTCTGTACACACTGGCCGACGGCCAGAAGATACTGTATATTGTCTGATCAATATATCGCCCAGTATGTACCCAGCATTAGAATAACAGAAATATTTAAAATGTTAATTCATACTTTGCCAAGAATCCAGACCATCAAGCAGCTGGCTGGTGGCAGCACTCCAAGCCAATGATTAACTTCTGTTATTTACCTTAGCCAAATGGATGTGATAAGAAAACACTTGTCTTGAAATGTATAGACTGTTATTGAAAGCAATTATTCTCACATTTGACTTTTGCACAAGTTGTGTTGTGATAACTCGAGTCAACCGTAAAAGCAAACATATAGAAAAGTAAACTTTTTTTTATTTTCAGAATAAACTATATGTAAGTTTCTATAGCTAATATTATATTAATTTCCTTCTCTGACAAATAACACTCAGCAAAGGAGAGCCAGAGCACTGCTAGAAATGGCTGTACAGTGTTATTTTTTTCATCATTTAAACAATATTACTGGTTTAGGGAAGGGGTTCCAGGCACCCATAATCCCCCACCTTATTGCGTGTTATGGCCTCCTGGTCACAGTTACCTGCATGCATTGTTAACTTACAACAACAGATACCGGTCTCTGAATTTTTCATGAGAATAGCAGCTTGTGAGCAGCTGTTCATTTTAGTATAATAACATGTTTAGCCGGCAGTTGTGTCAATTACGTGGAAGCTGGATTGAATAATTTTTCTGTCTTGTTTTACCGGAACATGCTCGCTAACCTGAGGGATACTAGATAAAATGACGTATTTGGAAAGTAAGGGACATGTGGCCTGCTTCCTCTGTGATGTCCTGTTTAGGAATGTAGCATAACACATGGCAGAGAGCAGGCATTTCCATCTCCGAGTCATTCATCCATTTTATTATGTCCTGGTGCTCTGAGGAGACCTCATGTAATAACAAAGTATGTTAGTCCTAGATACATAGCTGTTGTAGATATCTGAGAGAAGTCGGAAACCTGATAATCATTCCACAAGTAGGAGAGGCTGGAAACTTTATAGCTGTCCTAGAAGCGAAGTAGTTAGGAATTGATAGCCATTCATGAGGTGGGAGAGGCTGGATGATTGATGGACTTTTTGGGAGGGACAGAACTTAAGTAAAAAATAAAAAAAAAATGTAAAAGGGTAAATGTCAGTGCCCACAACTATGTCATTTTTTTTTTTCTCTGTGTATTTGTACGCACTGCTTGGGCTAAATTACATATTATATTACTACTGTAATACTATAAATCCATCTAGTGGATCAATTCATATGAAGATGGGTATTATGAAGTAATAACTTTTGTAGACCAAACATTTATGGTTTTGTTTTTTTAGTTGTTGTCTTTTTTGGAGATCTACAGTTTGGAGTAGGAACTTTGGCCTTGTGTATTTACTTTCCTGTTATGTAAATGGTCCTCGCTCATCTAAAGTTAAGAGAACCTTGGGGGTATATTTACTAAAGTGAGAGTTTTAATAAATGGAGATGTTGCCCATAACTAATCAGATTCTACTAAACATTTAACGAGCACCTTCTAGAAGATAATAGCTACAATCTGTTTGGTTGCTATAGGCTCCACTTCTAAAAACTCTCACTATACCCCCTGGAGTCTTTTTAAGAGGGTTAATAGTTAGTGGAGGGTGCCGAAAAAAGGCACACGAAATCATGTGTGTTAGTGTAGGTTTTAATATGGCCTTCTAATGGATAATTCACTGTTCTCAGCATAAATTACAGGTTTTGAGTAGTTTCTTTGACCTGTAGATTTTTATTTTTGTTACATAAATGGGAGTAAATAAATCATAAATGGCTCTGCCTTACAGCTGGAATCTGGGAAGCATGGAATAGAAAAAGCCTCTCCAGATATTAAAGCTGCTCTGAAGTGGGAGAGAGAGGAGCATCAACATCTTTTGGCTGAGTCTTACAGTGCAGTCATGGACCTCACCAAGCAGCTGCAGGTCAGTGAGAAGAACTGGGCCCAGGAAAAAGAGGAGATGCTGGCTCGCTTCCAGCAAGAGCGGAAAGAAACCGAAGAGCAGATTAAAGAACTGCAGAACAAATTAAAACAGGTGAGAAGATTTGGGGTCTACATTTTATAAGGTGGTAGCCATATGCTTTTCTTCATTACCTATTTGTTTCCAGTGCATACAGGTTTTGTTTACAGGACAAACAAAGCAAATGTTGCAAAATGAGTGGACAGAGAAGGGATACCAACATGGAAAATGCCTGTATGAGAAAACTGTTGGATAGATCTGTTTAGAGCTCGCTTTAAGACCACGCCAGCATATATCAACAGCATTCTACATTTTCTCATTGTTGTGTTTTCATCTCCATTTGTGGGTAAAGGAGGTGGCAAGATTATCCTGCGCTACGGAAAACGGAAGTTTTCTGTATATGGTTGGTAGGGCGATACATACCCTCAAGCCCGTAATAGCATCAAGTAGCGGCATCCACATCTAAAAGAGGGAAATCTCTTCCTCTTTCAAACGATATGACCCCTTAGGAGCTATTGTCTGCTGATTGCCAGGTTGATTTTCTCTCTTAAATTGACGCGTAAAAAAAAACAAAAACGCCAGCCTCACCAGGTATTTCTGAAAATGCAATGTCTGCTGAAAATAAGGTATGACTTGTCTGGGTACTGCATTCAAAAAATCTAGTAATACCAATGTTGGAATGTGGCGAGCACAAGCATAAAAAAAATGGCCTCAGCACATGGGTGAGAACCCTCAGCAGCGAAGGGATTAATGTGCTCAGATATTTAAAGATTCACACTTATTAGGGGTATTCTACCACTCTACCTCCCAGATTGATTTCTGATTTGGCTGTCTGAACGGAGGCCCGTGAGACTGGAGCGCCAATGCCAGGCACCAAAGCAACATTTTGATAGTCACTCCAGTCTCCTCTATGATCTCTGACGAGCAGCCAACTAGGTCTTCGCTGGGCATGTCCTGACCCACACATGTTATTTTTGCTTACTGTACAGTATATGGCAGCATTAAACTTTTTACTTTTTTTTTCTAACAAGCAGTTAGTGTTTTCTGTTAAAAATGTGTGTGTATTGGTTTTTAGCCTACTTTAGATATATCTTGCTTAACATGTAATTACAACATTATGTCCAAAGGACTTAATTTCGCAAACAAAATCTCCAATTCTGTATAGATGTCCTCAGTGAAGCAAGCAATCATTTTGATATTACGCTGATACATGGCAGTCTTCCCCGCAATGAGGCTAATCCCCACTTAGTAACACCCATGGCTCTTGCACATTCCAGGTATTGGCATTTTCTACCCAGCAATAACCTAATTTTGTCTGGATTAGATTTGCAAAACTTCTAGTTGCCAAATTTATTTAAATCTCTCAATCGCAAGCGGCAAGAATAGATTTGAGTCCCAGCACTGCTTGATGTTAAATTCTCCACGGCTGCCGAAAGGAATAAATTGTGTCTGAGATTGTGGAGTTAACGATACCCCATTACTGTTCTGTTATACCATTATACACTCTAGTAATAGAAGCAGCAGGGCTCAATGAGACATGTTACACCTAATTAACAGAATGCTTTATAATTGGAAAATAAATCTGCAGGTGGGGGCAGGGTGGCTTCTTTTCAAGAGCATTTCACGCCATCGATTAATATTAGCATGGCAGTGCACAAGCTCTGGAATAACGCCTTTCAGACCTCTGTACAAAATTCTCTCACATACTGTAACTAAACAGCAACTGCATATATATATATATATATATGTAGCCTTACTTTTTATTGTTTTATTTGTGTTTTAAAAATACTTGAAAAAATAGACATAAACTGTACAATATACACAAGGGAAGCGGCAACTATGACTTAACAGGTTTTTTAACCTTGTTATTCACATGGGATCCCATTGTTGTTAGGAGACAGCCTTGTGACTCTCTGTAATGATTGGTAGTACAGTCTAGTCATAGGCAAACGCAGGGGGGGGTTTCCGTCTACCTGGAAACCCCCCTCCCCAGCACATACCATGACCACAGTAGAAATAGTAATATAATAGAATACTAGTGCTACATGTTCTTCTCAGTATCACAAATGAAATAATTAGCACCACCTGTGGATCTTTTAACATGTATTAGCCAGTAATAAATAACCTGTGCACCAACTAGGAGATCTGGAAAACATGCACTGTTAGGGATGCACTACTAAAGAGCCCAATATGTACATATATGTCCAGGGAAGTGCTAGGTTCTTCTGCTGCTCCTCCAAGCTCCCGGACTTGCTCCAATGCTCTGGAATGGTGCTCACATCTAAAATAGAAACATTCAGCTCAGGCAGGATGGCTTACTGCCGCATCTAATGACTTACTGTGATCCTGTATATGCTAGAATTATGACACACAATACACATTGTATTAAAGCTGGTTAAGTACTAATTCTGCCCTCACTCGCTCTAAAATCAAGCGTTTGGAAAACCCCCTCTAGAAATCCTGCATTTGCCACTGCTAGTGGATTATTGATGGAGAAATAGTCGATAATTGACAAGCGGAACATTACATACATCCTCATCGGTATCCAATGCTGAGTTGGAGAATTCTCCCTTGCCGATACACCGCTAGTTGTTTTGAGCATCTACAAGGTAGCAATTTAAGGTGTTCTTACTTGGGCTCCATTTGACTATTGTGTACATTATCCAGTATTTTATTCTGAGAAATCCCTGATATTTTGAAATGTTTAGTAGTTCTAAAATAAAACAAGCTTGGCAAGCAGCTGGGAACTGTATTATATAGGTATGAATGTGCGTTCTCTCCATTATGAAGTGTAGTAATTTCTAGGTGTCATTGCTGGTTTTTATTCATATAAATGACTTTCCACACTTTGCATATTTATTTATTATGGTTTGCCATCAATATGTGATTATGGTTTTACTGAAATGTCCCTACCAGGTTTTTATGTTCTGTTTTTCAGAAGGAAGAAGAGTCGTGGGTGAGAAGCGGCCCAGAGAGGAGGAGCAGTTGCTGGAAAGAGGTATGTATTTTGTGTAGGCCCCCTACATTATTTGTTACATAGACACTTGCACATTACTTTGTTTCATGCAGAAGTGTTATGGTTAGAGAATGCTAAGTGCCGCTTTCTGCTCTTTATCATGTTGTTACCACTCATGTAAGTTGCATCTTCAGTTCTGTTTTCATAAATACAGACAATAATACCTCCCAACATCAGGATATAACAGTCTGACACCAGGCTTACACCACTTCCCATCCATTAGATCAGGCATGTCAAACTCAAAATACCAACCAGGCCGAATATTCAAGGTCTTAAGAGTGTGTGGGCCGCAATAAAAAAAAAAGTCTTGTATGCAATTTTTAAAGGTTTATTATGAATAAAAACCAATGCAAATCTCCCTGTAGTAGTGCCCCCAGTAATGTTCCTAGTAGTGCCCCTTATGCAGAGCCCCTAGTAATGCCCCTTATGCAGAGCCCCCAGTAATGTCCTTAGTAGTGCCCGTTATGCAGAGCCCCTGGTAATACCCCTTATGTTGTGCCCCTTATGCTGTGCCCCCTCCCAGTATAGAACAGGCCCCACTCACCTGTGCAGTACTTACCTTTCTTCACGTTGGCCCCTGGGCACCACTCCAGTCGCCGTCTTCACTCCCACCGTCCCGCGTAGACGCTGCCGCTGACTGGATCTAATTAGTTCCAGAGCGGCAGACACAGGCTCCTCTCATCGCGGGTGACATCATGACATCACCCGCGCGCTGCATCACTCGGAACGCTGGCCTCTGAAGTGAACAGAGGCTTCTGATCGCTTTAGAGAATAGCGTTGCCAGCTTTAAAAATAGTAAACACTGCCCGATCGGAGCTGAGCTCGATCGTGGCAGGGATGTATATATGTGTGGGCCCACACTGTCGGGCCTCACAAAATGTTTATTTGGGCCGCATGTTTGACATGCCTGCATTAGACTGCTACTTTTAACAGTGAAGACTCCAGACTGTCCAGTGAATATTATGGACTGGTGTGTAACTGGTATATGAGTTATTTCATGACTAATTCAGTATAATTGGATATTGTATGCTCTGTAACTGTAGCCATATTACAGAAGCTGGGGAGTGCTGCTTAATATTTGCTCCTTGGAAAACTAATTCTAATTTGGGGTTATTGTAGGTTTACAATCATCTGCTAAAGCACACTAACAACTTTATATATCACAGTAACAAGCAGAACCCTACATTATATGATAGTACAACATTATAGAATGCCTAATAATTCCAAAACAGAAATCATAGTTCCCATAATACAAGTCTGTTTTCTCAGACCTTTGGGTGATTTGCCTCAGCCTGGAAGTGATTGTGACCTTGAAACCAGTTACTGCTGTTAAATCACTGTGTTCCTTGTGGAAAATGCAATGCTTGCGGTTAGCAGCCATGGATTGCCAAGGGAATGTGTTAGTATCTGTACGAAACAGCTGTTCCATACAGTAACTCTATACGTTCATTCAGCTGCTGGGTAAGCATGCTTCTCGCCATCTCTAGCCTATACACTAAACCTCTTATCACCTAAGTGAGCTTGATCCAGTGGAGGTCTAGAAGGTTTTATTAAGCTGTGCTCTGCAATCACCCCTTGTGTCACTCTACAAGGTACCACACAGCTATATTTAGCAGCCTTGCTCTAATGGTCTCTTTGATCTCTTAAGCACTATAATATGAATATGTATTAATGGGTAACACTTGCTTTGTTCTAGGAACTTAATGACAAGATGCAGGACAAAGATATTGACTGTGACATGGATGCTAATGGGACCAATTTAAAGAGGTGAAGTTTGCCTGTTATTTCCCTTGATTTTCTTTATATATTCACTACTACGTGTACATCACCCCTACATATCCACAGGCTGAAGTGCACCATAAAAGCAGCTAATCATACTATGCCTAGAAAAAAAAGGTGTATAAGATCTATGGGTATACCTACGAAATGGTAGGTTTGAAATAACATTTTAAAACCGCATTAATATTAAGTGCAAAGTCCGTCGTCTTTTCCTCTTAGTACTGCCGCTTTGCGTTTTGAAGTCAAACCCACCAAGAAGTGCCACTTCGTAAATATACCTACTAGAGGAAAGGTGTGCTTTGCCCATGGAAGAGCACAGCATTCCACACCAACATTATGGTTTGGCACTCCTTTCAGTCATAAACAAAAACAATATATTAGGCTACACTTTGATCTGCCTGAATCATGTTTTCACCAACCAAATGACGT
The DNA here is from genome assembly GCA_031769625.1 of Taudactylus pleione. Lineage (NCBI taxonomy): Eukaryota > Metazoa > Chordata > Amphibia > Anura > Myobatrachidae > Taudactylus > Taudactylus pleione. The sequence goes on along the minus strand of JAUIMM010000255.1, from coordinate 17,012,693 downwards.
CTTTGTTTGCTGTAGACAGATCTCCAGTTCTATATACCCTGATTTAAACATAGGAAATCTGGCACACAGTCATTATTTCTTAACTGATCCTCTGTGACCTATGGTAACCATTTATAATTTGATACCATTAGGTGTTAGGTATGTTACAGTATAAGGGGAAATTTAATTAGCCATGGGTTGTACAAACTATATGTATATTATATTTAATGTGTGTTCATATGAATGAAACATATATATTGTGCTGTTTTCCAGAACCAAGTCTGTGTCATCTATGTCAGAGTTTGAAAGTTTGTTGGACTGTTCTCCTTTCATTCCTGGAAACACACCCCCTGAGTTTGGGAACAACAAAGGGATGAAAGGTCTCCTGGCTTCTCAGCTGCTAGTTAATAGTTCCATAGACTCTGATCTCAGTCAGAAAAGCTGTAAATATATGAATGACAAGTCCTTGTCTGAGCACTTGGCCAAGGACAATTTGGTAATCTCTTCTTGGGATTATACAATGGGTAAGACCAGGAATAGTGGAGAACCTAGTCACAAGCAGATACAAAGAAGTTACACTGCTCCAGATAGAACAGGTATTCGGATTTATTATAGTCCACCAGTTGTACGCAGGCTGGATGTTCCTTTGGTGCACAGTAAGGAAGAAAAGCTTATGGTAGAGCCGGGATTCCTATTCACAATGGCAAAACCCAAGGAGCCTGAAATATCAGAAAAGGTGTCTGGTAACTACTACAGTCGATGGTTATGCAATTTCTCCAAAAAGCAACGTGATCTTTTGGACAAAGATACTCTAAAGGACTCTCAGGCATCAGTTCCTGGGTTCCCATCTTCATTGGGTGATTTTGAGATATCAGGAAACATGAGCGATGACATGAAAGAGATTACAAATTGTGTTAGACAAGCCATTCGCTCCAGTTCTTTGGAGAGGAAAACAAAGAGCACGTCTAGCCAGACTGTTGGTATTCAGACTGTCCAAATGTTAAGTGTTGGTCTTCAAACTGATCTACCTAGAACAAGCCTGCACGCAAAGAGTTGGTCACCAAGAGGGTCTTCTCTGCTGTCTACAAGGAGCAAACATATTTCAACATCATTAGACAAAGTCCACTCCCGAATTGAGCGGCCTTGCTGCTCTCCCAAGTATGGTTCTCCCAAACTGCAGAGAAGATCTTCGTCTAAACTAGATGGTTCTAAAGATCGAAGCCTGTGGAACCTTCACCAGAGCAAACCGAACGGTTCAGCCTGGGCAAGATCTACAACAACTAGAGACAGCCCAGTCCTAAGCAACATCTATGATGGATCATCCAGCCTCTTTAATGTGGTGGATCATGCTGGAAGTACAGAGTCTCTGTTTAAGGCAGGTCTCCCTGAAAGCAGAAGTAAAGCAGAAGCCCCCAAGTATGGCATTGTGCAGGAGTTCTTTCGGAATGTGTGTGGCCGTGCCACTCAGAACTCTGGCACCAGTGTTGAAAAGAAGGAGTTGGAAGAAAATAGTAGAAGACCCGATAATCATGACCATTGTTCATCAGCTGTGTGTCATCCATCCCACAATGTTTCTAAACTGCTGAGCAAGAAAATACCAAGACAACATGTCCATGATGAACAAAAGCCTTCTCCTTCAAGTCAGGTAGCTAAGGATGGAAGCCCCAAGGACCTTGACATAATTTCATCAACCGCAACTGAAGTAAGTAGAGCTCTCAAATATCTTGCTAGCTATTTATAGCCCATGGTGTGTTTGTAGCAATTAAACTGTTATTTATTACGTATGACAGAAGATCCCAAACTCTGCCATTAGAGTCCATGTTTTAAGGATATGCATGCTTGAGCACAGGTGACCTAATTAGGATATCCTTAAAACTTGGACTGTGCTGGTGGAGTTTGGGAACCACTGATACATGCGAAAAGTCCTAACAGTTACAGATTACTTATGTCTCATACATATTTTTATGGTACTGCAATAAATTTTCTTCTCCAAAATTGAAAATTTATAGAGCAACTGTTCTCTCTCTAGTGCATATCTTGTTTTTGTTCTTCCTGGAACAGTGCGACACTTTCTCTACTTCATGAAGAAAGCATGAGCAGCATGAATTGCTTTCATCTTAAGTCTTGTGCATGAAGAGAAGACCATTTTTTTTCACAGTGATTTGTGAAACCATAGCCCTAATTAACCACCAGTTAAATCTGAATGTATGAACTTATTTTAATTAAGAAAATGCCTCTAGTGCAAAGCCTTCTTTTACCATTGTTTACATTTATCCTTGCAGGATTTCGCTTGTAATTGCAGCTCACATCCCGTAACATCATGCTTCTCCAGACCGTCCCGGACCCACTCACGGCAAACCCACACCAGGTGCCAGCTTCACCAGGAGCCAGTTGTTTCTGAGGATAAAGCGGTAACTGGTTGCAACTGAGGAAGTTCCTGTTTCTTCTACTTTCCCACGATGCACTTCACTTCCCAGCGGCTCTTGCAAATATGCGCACATGAGGAAGAACACTGAATCACACAAGATAACATGAATATATACCTTAATTTGTGTACATATGATAGCAAAGTTAATATACTACATTTAAAAGGACCTTATTTCACCGTCCCTGCTGGATGCTATTATAGCACTTAAACCCCATCATTGATATGTAGGTATACCTTAAGTAGGTAGATATACATATTCTGCTCTTTGGACACTGTATGTATGTGTAAAATATATATATAGGACTATGAACTACTTTTCTGCCAGATGGACCCATCACAAAAATGTCACTGTATAGGCCCTGTTTGGATTTACCTGAATTTGGACAAATGTATGTCCTTTTTTAAACCGAACTCTTAATCATTCCTCTTAATACACAACTTGGCTATCCAGCCCTTATTGTCTCACACACACACAAAACAGTCAACAGTATACTGTATTTATCACAGCGGTACTTATCTCTCTCACCGCCTGGCTGTAAATAGATCTATAATTTATATAGTAGTTTTTAATTTTTTTTTATTATTATTGTTATTTTCAGAAATCAACTCTCTACGGACCATGTTCATCACTGGTCAGAGTAATAATAAGTAACATGAGAATTTATTTATGAACCAGTGATACAAATGTACAGCTTATATTGCAAAATAAAAACACCTACAATATTTTGGTAGTGCTTCTTAAAACAAAGTACTTGTTGTAAAGCTGCAACAAAACTGGCTTTGGGCAGTGGCCAATAAAGCAGCTGACCAAAGTGTAATGTTTGAAAACAAGGCATTTCATTGGTTGATTTCTAGATTTGTTACCCAGCTTTCAGTGATGGCATCTGGAAGCATTACTGAAGACAGCAAAATATTTGCCTATGGCAATTGGAATACAAACAGCTTACCCTTGTCTATATAAAATATTCTGTAGATATGAATATTTGTTTAAAATACTAGCACTGTGTATATAATGTGTATACAGTTAATTGTTCTACTGAAATGCACTGTTATATTCATTGAAATTCCGTGTATGTATATGTGTGTGTGTATATATATATATATATATATATATATATATACACACACACACACACGCACACCACCCCCCCCCCCCCCCCTCCCTAGGCAAGATTCTGGTGTGGGTCCCCCTCCCCTCCAATTCTTGCCTGCAAAAACAAATTTTCCTGACAAGTTAAATAACCCCACCCCTAATTTAAACCCCAGTTAAGTGCTGACATGTGCTGGGTAATGATGCAGCATGGACAGGTCATATTACAGTGCACTGTGCAGTCCATGACCAGGGTCTTTCCACCTGTATACCCTCCGGACTCCCCTCTCTGTAGCAGTCAGCATCACACAAATTGCATAAACCAAACACAGTGTATGGTCCCTGCTATTCAAACCCCACAAGCTTTGTGCAATGTGGTCGCCCTAAATACATACATGAACACACACATATAGTGACAATTTCTGACTCTACATGAATACAGACATAGGGACTCCCAATCCCTCCAATCAAACAAGTCATGCAACAACTAATAATGCAGTAAGTTTAGCACAATAGGTGCAGTACACATTGCATTCATGCCACACATGGGAATTCTTATCAGACACCACTACATACACTATGCTGCGCTGGTTACACCCAGGGGAGGAAGGCATGCTCAACAACAAAATAATGGTTTTAGGAACAATTATAAAAACAAAACACAGATTTCAGTAGGAAATAGCTGTGCATTTAACTTGGTTTTGTTTAGTCCTAATACGATAGGAGGTGTTAAATGCATGTATTGTGAGTTGGCAAATATAAACAAACAAATATGCAAACTCAGTTTCCCTAACCGTTTTATCCTGTAATGAGTCAGACGTATTACATACAACTGTATATGTGTATACAACATAGTAAATACCTCACCGCTTCTTCCAACAATTCCCAGCCTTGAGCATTCAGCAAAGGTTACACAGACCCATCAGGCACTGCTGCCACACTCTGATGAATCCCTCCTATGAGACGGCTGCTGATCTCCACGGGTCGGAAAAGCATGTGATGAGCTCCACCAGTCAGAGCTCAGCACATGCCTCTCTGACCTGTATATGCCAAGTCTCATAGGACTTTCTCAGGTCCCAGCAAACTTGTGCAGAGCTCTAAACGTGTCCCGATGCTCAGTCCCTACATATAGCTGCCGAGGCCCTATTAACTATTGAAGCATCGGCAGCCTAGTCAAGCTGCAGAACTATATGGCGATGGCAGGCATCGGGCCCTAGGCGGCTACCAGTACCACCTTGTCGGTAATCCGCTCTCTGCACACATACATTGTCATACATGCATACATATACTCATCTCACATTATATTTGTGGAGACTCATCAGATGGCATTATGATGCAGGCACTACATTTCTAGCTGACTAGCCAAACAGTTGAATAGACATCACTATACTATGAAAGTACTGTATCACTCTAAGGTATAAAAATCACTACGATATAAGTAACTGGTGATGGCGACCACTGATCTAGGATGTCCTCTTTCAAAATTTGGCTCTTGGAGTCAGGAATCAGACACAAGTTCCTTCTGATCTGCCTGAATGATGAAAGGAGAGGTTTATTTAAAGTGGACTAGTTACCTGCCCAGGAGAGACCACAATTTGTGGGATGCACAAATATTCAACCTATTATCTTATAAGGGATTAGTGACATTATTAAGGAATGTCAGTATTTCCAAGCTAATTAATAATGTGTTTTACTGTTTCCCTTAAATTATGTAAGGTGCTATAAGAGGACCATATTGCTGAATACATTTGCCTTATTCATATTTGTGGACCATGGCATATGCTGTCATTATGTATAATGCTCCACTCAGTGAAAATCATTTTGTTCTGCTACAGTACATTTTAAGCTCAGCCTACTACTCTTATTGTACACTCCTCCATCTCTGTGAATGTTGGCTTACACTACCACTCTGTATGCACCTCCCCTCATTGTTCTATTACACTACCTTTCTTTATACACCTATTCTGTGAACGTTGGCTTACACTGCCATTTTGTGTACACCTCAGTGTTAACGTACACTACCACTCTGTATGCACCTCCCCTCTGTGAGCATTGTTTTACACTACCACTATGTATATCTTCCTCCCAGTGTTAGCATATACTGCCACTCTTTATACACCTACTCTGTGGATATTAGCCTACACTGCCACACTGTACTCCACCCATTGTTCCACACACTGCCACTTTGTATGCACCTCCTCCACAACTATTGCCTTACACTGCCACTCAGTATACTAGTCCTCTTAATATTCGCTTACACTGGATTCTATATAAACCTTTTTTTGAGTATTTGCACCTTCTCTGCGACTGTTGGCTTACACTACCACTCTATGCTACTCCTCTCAATGTTAACTCACACTGTCATGCTGTATGTTTCTTCCCAATATTACTGTACACTGCCATTCTATGCACCTCTTCTGTGAATAATGGCTTACGCTACCTTCTCTGTTAGCTTAGTGTGTACACTTCTCTCCTTACTAATGTTAGCTCACTGTGTACAGTCTACAGTCTTCCTGGTGGTAAAATTGGATAACAAAGCCACTTTATAATTTCCTAGTAACATTATCTGACATTAGAAAATTTGCACACTTTTCTGGGTAAAGCGTACTCTTCGTCTGGGAAATGTTAGCTCACAATGTGTAATTCCACTCATACAAAATAGTGTAATAACTTTAAAGATGTACAGTAGAAACGGAATTTTGAGCAATATTTGTAAATTACAGAAGATAAAACGAGGAGGGGGGGGGGCACAATAAAACACTGCAGTCCTTTTATTGTCTTTGGTAATGTTAGCTCACATTGCGCTCTCTCTATTCTTCCTTTCCATGTTAACTCGCATTGACCCCCTGTGGTCTTATTTCCAGGGTAGTAATAGCGTAAACAACCACTTTATATATTTTAGCTGACACTACAACTGCACGCTTCTCATGGCAACATGTACGCACGCTCTCTACCATCCTCTCAGTGTGATACACACTGTCAATTCTAAGCCCTTTTTCTACCTCCGTTTATATTTTGCTTTTACTCTGAGAACTAGATCTCTAGTTCCATTTTTATTGAAGTGACCAAATAATGCAACAGTACCCTTTGCTTTGGCCAATTGTAGAATCGTCAAAATGGCCTCTTCCCACTTTTAAAGGGTTTAGAATTTTTGCAGATGAAAATAAATTGCACAGGCCTGTAGAATATTTTTTATTTTTTTTTACATAAACTACTATAATCAAAGCAAGCCATTTTATGGGACTGATACATATTCCCAATACAATATTAAATATAAATATATTTTTGCTTTATTAATTTGAAACCAAACAGCTGTCGGAAGTAATTTTTTAAATGTCCTAACTGTTTGGTTTCCATTTTCCCAGTATACTTGACCATGTCAATTTTGTCATATACTGGAACACTGGCATTTAATTTGCCATCTGTTTATCCAGTTTCACAGTTACCTTATTAGAAAAAAGGCTGTTCAAGATATAATTCATGGTGGCATGCCATTGCTTTACATCATAGAATAGTATCCTAAATATGAGATGTTCTGTATATCATGGGCTTCTATATCTAAATTATTGAGCATTCTTTAATGAATGCTTCAATTCCATCTGCAGAGGTATTTTTCCATGTTCCCCAGGAAACTATAATATATTTATAAAACAGATACCATAGGAAACAATGATACCACAAAGCAATACATTCATAAATGTAAAGTGAACATGTTGTCTATACACAGTTTAGGTTGCAACTATTATGACTGCTGAGCCAATACTCTGCTCAGTAGAAACCAGAGATCACAGTGATGTTACTAGTGAATTGATAGGTTGCATATTAGTTTGGTTAATGACTGCACACAGAGTTTGTAGATAACACATCCATAGAAGAGCTTTTTTTTTTTTAATTATTGGGGTTGCTCCTAATATGACTGCACTATTCACGTACACATTAAGTATAATCTAGCCACAGTACATAGGGGGTTTTCTAGAAAAGAGGAGGAATGCAAAATTGCCTTAACTGGTTTTTCCTGGTTCTCTAGATTCTATAACGTTGTACTGCCATTTTGTAACCAGTTCTGATTTTTGTATTATTATTACTATCCTTTTTTATATGGCGCCACAAGAGTTCATAGACAAATGAGCACACAAGAAAAACAGTTATTAACAGTACAACCAACACAGGATAAATACATGATTTATACATTGCTGCATAACACTTAAATAAGCAGCATGGTGTCAGCAACAAAGGATTATGTGCTGTTGTAAATTAAAGTAGGAGTAAGTGAGGGAGAAGCACATGAGGGAAGAGGGCCCTGCTCGTGAGTTCTTACATTCTAAAGGATATACCGAAGAGTAAAAAAGTGGTTGTGTTTCAGTAACATTGTAGAATTATTTTTTTTTGCATTTTTATAGAACATACCTTTTTGTAGTAGTCTTATTTATTTTTTATGACTTAATCCTCACTCTACATTTTATTAAAACAAAACTATCCTGCCTAAACAGAATAGAGAACTGCAAAATCAGCTAATTTTTAATTTTTTTAAAAGCTAGAAGGAAAATAGATTTTAAGGTCTAATATTTGACAAAAATGGACATTAAATCATTATATTCTGTAAATATTTTAAAGTTATTTAATTGAGGATAATTTAAGGAACATTTTCCCCATTACTCCACTTTTATAGATTATCCCCTAGGTGTTTGTACATGTGGTAAAGTAAAGGACATTTGGCATTCACACTTGGGGTCTCAAACTAACAGTCTGTTTTTTTTTGTTTTCATACATACAAGCACACAACATGCACAACTGTATTAAGTACACACCATATTATAAACACACATAAGTACAGTATATGTTTACTTCCACACTGTTGTAATAGATTTTGTATGTGTGTAATACTCTGTAACATGTTTTACATACATGAGGATAGACTAGAAATGGCCAGTTAATAGGTGATAATACTTTTAACTACAACTAGCCTGTAGTGATTCTGACATGCATTTCCACAGTGATGGCATTTTATTCATGATTTATATATCAGGAGTGGACATTTTAATTCAATGCATATAGAGGAATGGGCTAGCATTATTAGTACTTTTTATAAAAAAAAAAATGTATGTCTCTTCCAATTATGACATTTGCAGGTTCATCATAAACACTGTTATGTCCCATCTACATATAGTTAGCAGTGAAAATAAAACCATGTTCAATGGGTTTTTATACATTAGAAGTTTTGTGGTGTCATATGGTTTGACCTCTAAGGCATTCACAGACTGGCCTATGACTATAATCTGCCTCCTCACCTGCACTCTGACAAATACAAAATTTTTGTATACATAAGAAAATTAAAACCATTTTTTTTTTTTACAAAAATCCTTGACCTAATCTCACTTCCACAATGTATATATTTAATATTTATTTATTTTTATTTAGATTTTTTGCTTTTCTAATTATTTTTTTCCCATTGTGTGTGTTTTGTTTCTCTTCTTCTTTTTTAAGAATTTTTGTATCTTAAGCACATAGATTTTAAACTATATGATTCAAGTAGCAGCTTCATATTAAGTGCAATGTTTGGGGAGGGGGTGACTTATATTGGGGTATGGTATATGTAATGCATGAAAAAAGGACACCAATAGTTTGGAAAATTAGTATTATGGATGTAAATATTTTTTTTTCTTAGAACATTTTCAATGAATTTTCAGAATTTTTTTTTAAGTGTCCACTTTTAGATCGCTGCTTACTTTATACCAATGACTTTTCAAGCTTTTGTAATAGAAATTTCTCAAGTGTATTTATAAATACTTAAAACCTGTTTCTAATTCTGTGATGTAATTAGTAAAAAAAAAAGTGCAAGCAAAAAAAAAATCTTAATTATTAAAATTACAAGAATCCGTCCACTTATGATTGGAAACAATAATACATTGAATTCAGTACAAAATGTTGCCTTTAGAGATGTATAACACATTGAAATTGAATTTCAGTTACTTAAGGGTTTAAAGTTAACGCACTGCTGTATGTGACATATACTTGTTTTTCTTTTTTCCCCCTCAAACTTGTACCCTCTGATGTAAAAACACCTATTTTGAACTTGCTATTTTTCATGCCTTTTCATTGTTATTGCGTCTTTGTAACTGTGTCAACTAAATTGTCACATTTCCATAAATTAAACTGTTAAAATAATCTGTGTATTCCATGTCTTTTATATGTACTAAAATGTTCCACTTAATGTGTAAATAAAGAGTAGTGATGGCTTAGAGGCTGCGAATGCTATGCACCCTTTATAACAAAGGTTGGCATACTGGTTTTAATTATATTTGCGCTTCATAAGTTTAGGAGTGAAGTATATGTGAGGTCCTTTAGTTATCATCTCATCCATAAATTCTGATTTTTCATGGAGATTTGTTAAAATGTATCCATTTGTGAAACTGATTATGTTGCATGTACGAGTTTTAACCTCATTTACATACATGCCATCTAAAATGATTTCGTGGAGCTCTAGGTGACCAGGGTCAGGTATGAGCACGGGCTTATTTGAATGGGTCTACTGAACACCTGACAAGCATGAGCACTATAAAATGATGGTACATATAGAAATTGCTGGCATCAAAATTATTGCTGTCACACTAAGGTAAACTGACAAAAATAAAACAAATGAAAGGTTGATCCTTTGTGGAATCATTAATTTGATTATACATTGTATCTTATACAAAATCAATATCTGCACGGAAAGGAGATGTAGTCCTAATCCCGGTGTGCGGGATGCTGGCGCTTAGAATGCCGGAGCTGGAATCCCGACACCAGTGAGAATCCCAACGGTAAGTAGTGGGGTGGGTTAGGGTTAGGCACTAGGGGGAAGGTGCGGGGGGCGGGTGTAGGCACTAGGGGTGGGTTAGGTTTAGAGTGCGGAGAGGTAGGGGTAGGGTTAGGATACCTACCGACAGGTGTTGGTATACTAACCCTGTCGGGATGCCGGCGATGGGCTTCTGACCGCCGGCGCCAGCATCTCGTACCCAACCTCATAAAAATAAATATATGTACTGGCTGATGTACCCGGTTTCAACCGGGTAGACCTTCGACATTTACTGTTTCCATTTCCATCTTACCACTCCAGTAACACATTAATCCTTTATTTCTATAGTAATGTGACACTGCTATAGTAAGACATTACCCTCCCTTACCTGTGTATTAACACATTCCACTCGCTCACCTCTTTAGTAACACATTTTCCTCCCTTGTCCGTGTTGTAACTAGATTCAACATTCCCTTCCCGCACCTATGTAGAAATACAATCCCTCCCTCACACTTGTAGTACCACATTACCCTCACTCACACCCGTATTAACTTATTCTCCCTCACCTTTGGAGTAACACATTACCTCTGCTCACCCCTGTAATAACACGTTCTCACCCGTGTTGTAACTCATTCCCTTCCCTCACCCAGTAGTAACACTTTTGACAATCCCCTCTCACCTGTGTAGTAACACATCACCCTCCCTCACTTGTGTAGTAACGCATTCCCCTCCCTCACCTGTGTAGTAACACATTCCACTACCTCACAACTGAAGTAACACATTATCTTCCCTCACTATTCAAATAGGGGAGCCATACCAACTGCCAGTGATGTTTGGCAGCACTTGGGATGACAGTTGGTGTTTGACTCATTGTGGCTGCAGCACAGTTCATATTCAGCCAGGCAGTGGGTACCTACGTCATGGAAGGCATATAGTCGTTGATTTTCATGTTTCTACAGTAGGTCCAGGGGTTTGGGCTGGGCATTGATCAGTCAGGACATTTGAATATATATATATATATATATATATATATATATATATATATATATATAATGTCAGGTGCATAAATATTGGGACATTTACAGAATTTCCATAATTTGGCCTCTATTCACCACCACAATGGCTTTGAAATGTAACAAACAAGATGTGCTTTAACTGCAGACTTTCAGATTTAATTTGAGGGTAATTACATCCAAATCAGGTGAACGGTGTAGGAATTACAACGGTTTCTATATGTGCCTCCCACTTTTTAAGGAGCCAAAAGTAATGGGACTATCAACTCAAAAGCTATTTCATGGACAGGTGTGGGCCATTCCCTCGTTATTTCATTATCAATTAAGCAGGTAAAGGTCTGGAGTTGATTTTAGGTGTGACATTTGCATTTGGAATCAGTTGCTGTTGACTCTCAATATGAGATCCAAAAAGCTGTCACTATCAGTGAAGAAAGCCATCATTAGGCTGAAAAATCAAAACAAACCCATCAGAGAGAGAGACCACGGAAAACAACTGTGGTGGATGACAGAAGAATTATTTCCCTGGTGAAGAAAAACCCCTTCACAACAGTTGGCCAAATCAAGAACACTCTCCAGGAGGTAGGTGTATATGTGTCAAAGTCAACAATCAAGAGAAGACTTCACAAGAGTGGATATAGAGGGTTCACCACAAGATGTAAACCATTGGTGTGCCACAAAAACCGGAAGACCAGATTAGAGTTTGCCAAACAACTTCTAAAAAAGCCATTACAGTTCTGGAACAACATCCTATGGACAGATGAGACAAAGATCAACTTGTACCAGAGTGATGGGAAGAGAAGAGTATGGAGAAGGAAAGGAACTGCTCATGATCCAAAACATACCACCTCATCAGTGAAGCATGGTGGTGGTAGTGTTATGGCGTGGGCATGTATGGCTGCCAATGGAACTGGTTCCCTTATATTTATTGATGTGACTGCTGACAAAAGCAGCAGAATGAATTCTGAAGTGTTTCGGGCAATATTATATGCTCATATTCAGTCAAATGCTTCAGAACTCATTGGACGGCGCTTCACAGTGCATATGGACAATGACCCAAAGCATACTGCAAAAGCAACCAAAGAGTTTTTTAAGGCTAAAAAGTGGAATGTTATGCAATGGCCAACTCAATCCCCCGACCTGAATCCGATTTGAGCATGCATTTCACTTGATGAAGATAAAACTGAAGGGAAAATGCCCCAAGAACAAGCAGGAACTGAAGACATTTGCAGTAGAGGCCTGGCAGAGCATCACCAGGGATGAAACCCAGCGTCTGGTGATGTCTATGCATTCCAGACTTCAGGCTGTAATTGCCTGCAAATGATTTGCAACAAAGTATTAAAAAGTGAAAGTTAGATTTAGGATTGTTTAGTTTGTCCCATTACTTTTGGCCCCTTAAAAAGTGGGAGGCACATGTAGAAACCGTTGTAATTCCTACACCGTTCACCTGATTTGGATGTAGTTACCCTCAAATTAAATCTGAAAGTCTGCAGTTAAAGCACATCTTGTTTGTTTCATTTCAAAGCCATTGTGGTGGTGAATAGAGGCCAAAATATGAAAATTCTGTCAATGTCCCAATATTTATGCACCTGACTGTGTGTGTGTGTGTGTGTGTATATATATATATATATATATCTATAAGAATCCTTATGGCGTGAGTATACACTCAAGCACTATTAAAGGAAGGCGGCACTCCGGTAGATAAAAAAAAAAAAATCAACTTGTATTAATGGACAAACATCAACATGGCAACTAAGAGTGTCGAAGTTTCAAGGCCCTTTGGCCTTTTCATCAGGACATGAACAAAAGAAAAATATATATGAATCTGATCTCTCGCTATGGGCAACACTTCCTTTTCTATACAATTACCCATAGAATGATTTCCATATGTATCCTTACAATTTTCTGGGGGGAAAAAAAAATGCATCAGTCTTTTAAAAACATTATAGTTTTTTCACATGTACTATACATCACCAAGTATGAACATGTTCATGGGTTTTTCAACTCTTAAGCTGAGTACACACTAAGCCATGTTTACCTAGCCGATATGTCGCCTGATGGGCCACTTGCGATATTGTCCGGTTGGAAGTGCAGCATGGCCGACCGGACAATGTCACAAGCGCAGGAGTGCGCATATTGGCCATACACACTGACCGATATGTCATTCCGTATCATATCGTGTCGACATTGCTCCAGTGTGTACCTGGCATAACCCTTAAGGTAGCCCCAGTAGGTCAGGATTAGGGAATTTCTTTTATCGCGCACATGAATTGTGCAGTCAGTAATTGTCCCAGCCATCCTCACAGGCAAAGTATAACCTCTAACTGAGAATTGGAACTGATAAAATCCACACACTTGCTACCGCACATTTCAATTCCAAAAGTCGTGATACGCCATTCATGCAATAATTTTTCCTTGTTTTACCGGAGAGAAGTATAGGTGAAAATGAGGAAATCCGTCTGTACCAAAAAAAATAAAAAATGTATTAAAATAAAAGTCATAGTGACATATGATAACAGTATAGAAGTGTAGTAGGGGCCCTAATAAAAGTATTTATGGTTCTTAAATTGTGTCAAATGGCTGTTTTATGCATATTTCTAAATTAGCCAAATGATAGAAAACAAGTGTTTTTTGGCAAAATAAATGTTCTATTTAAATTGGGGGGACAGAAAAAAGCCTAGAAGTATGTATGTGTCATTTAAAGACACTTTAATAAAAAAAAAAACAACCTTTAAAATACGCCTCTAACACCCATCTGCAATTGTAAAAACACCTGTCCCACTCATATAGCACCCCCATACACCTGTCCCACATCAATTTAACCTATTTTTTGTTGCAGCTTGTTGTGTTTGGGGCTGAGGCCGCAGACCGGTCACCGTGCCCATGCTGACCCCTGTCTACCGCTGAAAGCACCTACAATGGGCACACGAGTGTCAGAAATGGACCATGGTGCAATACAAGAAGATGGCCTGGTCTGATTAATGTTTTCTTTTACATCCTGTGGCTGGCCAGGTGTGTGTGCATCGTTTACCTGGGGTAGAGATGGCACTAGGACGCACTGAGAAGAAGTCAAGTCAGCAGAGGCAGTGTGATAGTCTAGGCAATGTTCTGCCTGGAAACCTAGGTCCTAGCATTCATGTGGATGTTATTTTGACATATACAACATGTCTAAACATTGTTTCAGACCAAGTACATCCCTTCATGACAAAGGTATTTGCTGATGGCAGTGGCCTTTTTCAGCTGGATAATTTGCCTGCCAAACTGCAAAAAATTGTTCAGGAATGGTTTGAGGAACATGACAGAGTTCAAGTTGTTGACTTGTCTTACAATTTCCCCGGATCTCAATCCAATCGAGCATCTGTGGGATGTGCTGGAAAAACAAGTCCAATCTGTAGATGCCCCACCTCGCAACTTGCAAGTCATAAAGGGTCCGCTGCTAACATCTTGGTACCAGATACCATAGGACACCTTCAGAGGTCTTGCCAGATCGATGGGTCAGAGTTGTTTTGGTGGCACGAACAGGCCCTACACAATATTAGGCAGGGATGGACAATGTAGCCGAAAATGCAGATTGGGGGGACGGGTTTACTACATCAAAGAACAGACAAGTTAGGGGCACTATAATGAAAATAATATGAGATATGGTAAGAACTTACCCTTGTTATCTCTATTTCTACGAAGTCCATAGGGTTCCACAGGATACCTTGGGGTATAGGTGTGACGTCAGTCGCAGGGCACCAAAGAGTTAAGCTTTCAGCCTCCCAGGATGCACTAGGTCCCCCTCCTATACTCCGCCCCCGGGCCAAGGCACCTCAGTTAGTTACCAAGCCATAGGCCGGAGGAGGAGAAGGAAGAGAGAGAACAAAGATCTGGACACATACAAGAATCACATTCTCACCAGAGGGAGACGGAAAACCGGTGACCAGAGCAAAGCCCATCTGCAGCACAGGTGCGACAGGGCGGGAGTCCTGTGGAACCCTATGGACTTCGTAGAAATAGAGATAACAAGGGTAAGTTCTTACCATATCTCATATTTTCTACTTCAGGGTCCATAGGGTATCCACAGGATACCTTGGGGATGTCCCAAAGCAGTATCCTTTAAGGGTGGGGACGCTCCTGTGCAGAAAGGAGAATCCGCCGCCCGAAGGAAGCATCCTGAGAGGCGAAGGTGTCAAACCTGTAATACCTCACGAAGGTATGGACAGAAGACCACGTAGCAGCCTTGCAGATCTGAACTGCCGAGGCACCACGTCGAGCTGCCCACGAAGGACCCACAGACCTAGTGGAATGAGCCTTCAGAGAAGGAGGGACCGGTAGGCCTTCATGAAGATAAGCTTCAGAAATAGCCATACGGATCCAGGCTGCCAAAGTTTGCTTTGAAGCAGGCCAACCCTTTTTACAGAAGCCATAGAGGACAACAAAGCGTCCGACTTCCTAAACAAAGAAGTGCGGTCAACATAAGTCCTTAAGGCCCGCACAACATCCAAAGAGGCCTCACCCACGGAAAGACCCGGTGAGTTAAAGGCCGGAACAACTATTTCCTCGTTAACATGAAACTGGGAAACAACTTTGGGAAGAAACTCGGGCCGAGTGCGGAGCACTGCCCTGTTCCCATGAAAAACCAAGAAAGGGGGTCTACAAGAAAGAGCCCCTAACTCAGAAACACGTCTGGCTGAAGCAACGGCCAGAAGGAAAACAGTCTTAGCTGTTAGCCATTTAATATCCACTGAGCCCAGTGGTTCAAACGGCGGTCCTTGGAGAGCCCTCAGGACCACAGCCAAATCCCAAGGCGCCACAGGTGGAACAAAGGGCGGCTGAATACAGAGAACACCTTGCATAAAGGTGCGCACATCCGGGATTGTAGCAATCCTACGGTGAAACCAGACAGATAGGGCCGAAACCTGTACCTTCAAAGAAGCAAGGCGAAGCCCATGATCTAGTCCCGCTTGCAGGAAGGCGAGAATCCGAGACAGACGAAACTCCCGCGGTGCATAACCTCTCGGTCGACACCACTGGAAGAACGTATGCCACACGCGATGGTATATCCTCGCGGAAGACGGTTTCCGAGCTCGTAACATGGTACGCACCACAGAGCTGGAAAACCCCCAGGACCTCAGCATGGCCGTCTCAACAGCCACGCCGCCAAAGACAGCCGAGTCAGGTCCGGGTGAAGACAAGGACCCTGAGACAGAAGGTCCGGTCGTAGCGGCAACCGCAGAGGACTGTCCACGGACAGACCCTGAAGGTCTGAGAACCAGTGCCGTCTGGGCCACGCGGGAGCTATCAACAGGAGTGTCCCTCCTTCCTGTTTGAATTTCCGGATTACCCGTGGAAGAAGGGAGACCGGAGGGAACAGGTATGCGAACCTGAACGTCCACCGGACGGACAGAGCATCCACCAGAGACGCCCCTTCGTCTCTTGTGCGAGACCCGTACACCGGCAACTTGTTGTTGTGCCGGGACGCCATGAGGTCGATTTCTGGAAGACCCCACCTGTCCACCAGTAGTTGAAAAACGTCCGGGTGCAGGGACCATTCCCCTGGATGAACGTCCTGGTGACTTAGAAAGTCCGCCTCCCAATTTAGCACTCCCGGGATGAAGACCGCTGATATGGCCGGAAGATTGCGCTCCGCCCAAACCAGGATCCGAGAGACCTCTACGAGAGCCGCCCGACTGCGAGTTCCTCCTTGCCTGTTTATGTAGGCCACGGTGGTAGCATTGTCCGACTGGACCTGCACCGGGTGACCCTGGAGAAACCGCTGTGCCTGCAGGAGAGCATTGAAGACCGCACGGAGTTCCAAGATATTTATTGGAAGCTCCGCTTCTGTCGGTGTCCACCTGCCCTGGAACAAGTGTGGACCCGAAACTGCTCCCCAGCCCCGAAGACTGGCGTCCGTTGTCAACAGGACCCAATTTGGAACCCAGAACGGACGTCCCTTGTTGAGGTGGGTCGTCTTTAACCACCACGCAAGGGACAGGCGAACCTCCGGGGTGAGCACAATCGTCTGGAACTTCAGAGACTGAGGCAGCCCGTTCCACTTGGACAGGATCAGGTGCTGCAGAGGTCTGGAGTGAAACTGGGCGTATTCCACCATGTCGAACACCGACACCATGGAGCCCAGTAACCTCATCGCCGAGTGTAAGGACACCCGGCGGCTGTGCAGACAACTGCGCACCCTTGACTGTAAAGCAGAGATCTTGTCCTCCGTCACGAAGATCCTTTGCTGTCCCGAGTCCAATAAGGCTCCAAGATGCAGAATCCTCCGAGACGGGATTAGAGTGGACTTCTGCCAGTTGATTAGCCAGCCGTGCCGTTGCAGCAGTGCAATGGTCAGGTCCAAGTGGTGTAACAGGAGCTCTGGAGATCCTGCCACCAATAACAGGTCGTCCAAGTACGGCAACATGCGGACTCCTTGCAGCCGCAGAGAAGCCGCCATGACCGCCATAGCATCCTGTATGTCCAATGACACCATGTAGTCCCCAGGTTCCAGCGCCAGAATGATGGACCGTAGGGTCTCCATCCGAAACTTCGGGACCCGCAAAGACTTGTTGAGTGCTTTGAGGTTGAGAATCGGACGATATGACCCATTGGGTTTCTGTACCAAAAATAGATTTGAATAGAAACCCTGGCCCCTCTGGGAGAATGGAACAGGCACTATAACTCCAGCCTGGAGCATAGTGTGCAATACCTTCCGCAGCTCCGTAGCCTTGTTCCGGTCTGATGGTAGACCCGTGGTGAAGAATCGAGCCGGGGGTCTGTGCCGTAAGGAGAGGGCGTACCCGTGAGAGACCACCTCCAGAACCCAAGTGTCTGTCGCAGTGAACGACCAACACCGGGAGAACTGCAGCAGGCGGCCTCCCACCCTGGGATCCCTCAAGGGGAGACCCGGACCGTCAGGCCGCAGGCTTGTCATCTGGCTTGGGGGCCGGACGTCTGGTACTCCATGCCTGTTTCCGGGGCTTGACCGATTTCTTAGGGCCAGCCTGTCGAGGAAACGACTGTGGTTTGGGCCTGCCCTGGGCCCTAGATGACCGAAAGGACGATGGTCCAGAACCAGAAGGAGCAGCGGCCGACGGGAGACAAGCCGATTTGGCTGCCGCCAGCGTGGCCACAATCTTATCCAGATCCGGACCGAAGAGAACTTCTCCGGTAAACGGCAACGCTTCCAGACCTTTCTTGGATCTGCGTCCGCCTTCCAGGATCGCAGCCACAAGGTGCGACGAGCAGCTACCGCTGCTGAAGAAATTCTAGACACCAGAGTACTAATGTCTAGAGCCGCCTCGTTGATGTAGGTGGCCGAATCACGGAGATTGCCAATCAACTCCGCCTGTTCGGCCGGACAGTCGGATTCAAAAGAAGCCTCTAATGAATCCGCCCAGCGCTCCATCGCTCTGGCAACCCAGCAAATGGCCATAGCCGGCCGTGCTGCCCCCCCTGCAAGGGAATAAGCGGACTTCAGGCAGATTTCTACCTTGCGGTCCGTAGCATCCTTAAGGGAGGACATGGATGGCATCGGCAATGTGGCACTACGGACAAGACGGGTCACGTGAGAATCCACCTGTGGAGGGGATTCACACTTAGCAAAATAATTATCCGCGAACGGATAAGCCACCGCCAGGCGTCTCTGCGGCTGGTATCTTTTGCCAGGTTGTTTCCACGCCTCCTCTAAATGGTCCACCAACTGACCCGAAAGAGGAAAGACTGTGGCATCGCCCTTCACATCTTTGAAAAAGGCATACTTAGATTTAGCCGCTGGGGGAACTTCGTCCTCAATCACCAAGGCTGTGCGGACCGCCCGAATAAGTCCAGGAATATATACTTTGGACTTAGCATCAGCGTCCTTAGTATGGAAAGGTTCCTGATCGTAAGGATCCAGAATCTCCCCATCATCAGACGTCCCTTCGTCATCCTCATAAGGAGCGGACAGAGACGCCACCGGCCTTTTATGAGGCCGCATCACAGACTCCCCTTGCAACACATCCGACAAGTGCTGTACAGAACTCGTCAGGGAGTTAACCCACGCTGGCTCCTGAGAACCCGGGAGCGGGGAAATAGGGAGACTGTGGGGTACCACCAATTGTCGTGGGAACCCCTGCATGGGTGACGACACCACAGACTGCTGGGACAAACCCATCGGAGTAAACGCGGGCTGCGGAGCTAACTGGCCCACTAAAGCTGTTAACGCCTGAGCGAAACAAGCCCAGGGCGGCTCCTGTACCGGTGCTGTAACCGTAATAGGCCGCGCCATGGACAAACACTGCCGGCAAAGGCCCTCCGCGCTACCCTCCCCCTCCGCTAACGGTACTTTGCACGTGGTACACTGTAGCCGGAGGGGAAAATCACTTTCAGACATGATGGCACCATGTATGTGACCTCTCTCACCAATTAAGTATTAAATAGGCGAGAGACCACCCTGCAGCACCGCACCGCAAGGGCTTTAGCAGAAAGAACAGGGACAGTAATAAAGCTGACAGTTTAGAGAAGAAAAGTTACAGGCAGCGCTAGCACAGTCACATACAATGCAGAGAAATAACAATTCCTGCACTAACAGCGCTGATCACTCAACTACACAGACACAGGGCCTGGTAGGACACAGCGCTGCATACACAGACCTGAGCCACAGCGGAGGAGAGGTATGCGGGGGGACCCAGACCACGATGCTTCCTTCCAGACTTCCAGCAGCGTTCACCATGCGTTGCAGAGAAGATGGCCGCCGAGGAGCAGAGAGAAGCTGGCCTGGGGGAGGAGCGCTGACACAGGACCAGTCAGCACAGTGCAGAGAGGGCTGTGTGCAGCGGGGGAGGCGCCGGCTGTGAGACAGGGAAGGCGCGCTCCCCTGGCATGCATTTAACCCCTGGGACGCCGCAGCGCTACCGCTCTGCTGCGGTCCGCTGTCCCAGGGGGTAGTGGAAGCGCAGGTTGGTCGCCTGGCTCCACGCTGCAGCCAGTCCCCAGGGAGCCCCCTGCCTGGGGACTTAGGACCATGTGATCAGCGGGGACCCACCGCGGGACCCCGCTGCTTACCTCTGTCCCCCTTGAATCCGGCCATGGTCCGGAGCATCTGGGGTCACCGCTAGCTGTGACCCCAGACGCCCACCAGCATCCCCGGATCAGTACCGGCGTTCTGGTACCGGCGGGGTGTAGGGAAGACAGCATGGACGTCAGGACTGACTGTCCATGCTGTTCATCCAGATGTGCAGCCACAGCTGCATGAAGAAAAAGCTTCAGGGGCTCTTCTAGCCCCCACTCCAACAGGTGCACCCGACTCCGGCCGGGCACCAAACTAAACTGAGGTGCCTTGGCCCGGGGGCGGGGTATAGGAGGGGGACCTAGTGCATCCTGGGAGGCTGAAAGCTTAACTCTTTGGTGCCCTGCGACTGACGTCACACCTATACCCCAAGGTATCCTGTGGATACCCTATGGACCCTGAAGTAGAAACAGACCTTGGCTTGCACAATACAGGACATATAGTGGGGAGAACATACTGACCTAGATGGGCACACATAGACGTATGGAAGGATGGGACAAAGAAAAAAATTAAAAGAAAGGGATAATTAAACAAAATATTTAAGAATTACAATAGTATTCGTGTAGAGATTGGATATTTAAACATTTATATATACCCTTTTATTTATTTTTTAAACACCCCATTCTGAAACGACCTACTCCTGTGTCCAGGCCGGTGTGTGGAACACAGCTGTAACCTCAAGCTGAAAAAACCCTCAGTGAAATGGAGGAGGAATGGATAGCTGCAGGTGGGAAAGCTTTCCGACTGCTAAATCCCAGCAAGAGTTAAATGACAGGCGGCGAAATCTCGACGCCTGTCATTTCACCTACACCAGGAGACTGGCACCCGGCATCCTGATCGAAGGTTTAGGGCTCCTGTGGGGGACTTAGGGTTAGGCACCCCCCCACACCCCCCGGGAGGTTAGGGGAAAGGGAGGTTAGGGTTAGGCCCCCCCCCCGGGAGCTTAGGTTTAGGCAGCAGGGATGGGGGGGTTAGGGTTAGGCACTTGGGGGTGGAGGTTAGGGGGTAGAATAGGTTCGTTTATACTTGCCTTCCGACGTTCGGGATTTCCACCTCTTTCGGGCTGCCGGGATTTGCACCGCCGGCAGTAAATCATACCGAATCCCTGCAGGTGTCAGACATTTTGGTGGTTTCTTTTTTTGGTCAAATTTGTAATGTTATTTTTGGTTACCGACTACATCCCTTAGTAAGTTAGGGGAATCACAGTGGTTGAGGTGGGGAGAGATTGTTTTAATGTGGCCCATTTACATTTTTTGCCTAGGGCTGTCTGTGTGATCACCCCATCCCCCCTCCCTTCCTACAAGCTCTCCAGTTCAAGGTGGCTGTTTGGTGCATAGGCAGGTCAGCTTTTCGGGAGAACTGTATATCAATTGGAAGTTAATTTATTTCACTCCCCACCAAATATGTTTCATCTATGCAGAAGAATGGCTGATATTGTTTGTTGTGCTTTAGGATTTTCAATGTAGTCTTGGATTAGGTATATAGAGCTTCAGATTATGTGCATGTTTCTGTATTCAGCGGGAGCAGACCTGCGCATCGGAAGAAGAAATTGGATCAGCTGACAGCACTCGGACACATACAGCCAGAAGCTTTGAGGTCAGTGTATGTTCATGTGAATAGCAATATAAATTGCTTTGTAAAAATAAAATTAAATATATTAATTTTGTCTGCTGGCCTATGGCGTCATGTATGTCTTTATAGCAAAAACCAGCATTTAAAAATTCCTTATCATGAAATCCAGTGCGCATTTGACAGGTGTCATAACAGCAACTCAGAGACTGATTTCCTGCTATCTCATCTTTCATTGCATAGCGCGAGCTGTAGAGCTCTTAGGGGTCTATTTATCAAGCAGTGAAAAGTGTGGAGTAGCAGACC
This sequence comes from Taudactylus pleione, assembly GCA_031769625.1. Classification (NCBI taxonomy): domain Eukaryota; kingdom Metazoa; phylum Chordata; class Amphibia; order Anura; family Myobatrachidae; genus Taudactylus; species Taudactylus pleione. The sequence continues at coordinate 16,990,508 of JAUIMM010000255.1, read as the reverse complement.
AATGGAGAAGTTGCCCCTAGCAACCAGTCAGCTTTGAAGTAGCATTTATCAAGTACTGTCTATAAAATAATAGGTAGGCGCTGATTGGTTGCTATGGGCAATTTCTCCACACTTTTTACTGCTTGATAAATAGACCCCATACTACCTGTATTGTAAGGGACAGTGTCCACACTTATGTGCAATAGCATGTTTTTTACCCCCATATGGATGTACGAGTCTTGGTTATGTAAAAAGGCAAGGCCCCTTAGAAGAGACTTCAGCCAATCATATAGTGGTCACAGAGTGCATGTAGTAGGACTCCTATTACATGCCAGCTAGGCACAGTAACAGGTAGGGTTGCTGGGTCTTGCAGTTGCGCCTCTGGCTGAAGTAAGACCTGCTGGGACATCACGTGACCCAATTCATTGCACAACATGGGAGGAGGGTTGAAGGGAGATTGTTTCAGGGCTGCAAATTGATGTCTCTGAGGTTGAATGATGATACAGGACCAGATTAACAATGGGGCGGATGAAGCTACAGCTCCAGGCCTCCATATAAAAATAGACCCATGATGATGACCAACGATCATATGGCACACTGTCGGCCATAAATCATATGTAATAAAATTTGACTTCTATTATTTTTCACAAAATGAAGCTATTTATACTTTTACATATTTAGAGATACATTGTGGCCACACACACACACAGCACGGGTCACAGCTCTTCCACTTCTCACAATAGGCCCTTGATCATTTTGAGCTCAGACCCATGTGGCCCTTAATCCGGCCCTGGTCACTCAGCTTTGGTAGAAAGGTCATCATTTTGTAGAGAACTGTCATCAATTGTATCTGCTGATACAGCACATGTCGCAATATAAGATATGCTTATTTTAACCGAAATCTTGTGTATGAAATTAATGTTAGATAGATAGAATTAGTGAAATGCATGTAGGAAGTAATTTATCACCTTGATAGGTTTATCATGTGACTTACAGTTGAGAACTGACAGTTCTATTGCATCTGTTTTATATGTCTACTGACCTTGTAATGTAAGATTATTTTAAACTAAATGATCGATTATAAATACATTATAGATAGCAATGGTAAAATGCATGCAGGTGGTGATTTTTCAACTCCGAATGCTGACCTTGTGTGATTTGTTACATCATAAACAGCCTTTGTGATGTCACTCAGGGTGGTAGAACGGTCACCATTTTGTAGAGAACTGTCAGTTTACTGCTATGACCTGACACAATGTAAGTTATGCTTATGTTAACCTAAATGTTACATATGAAAATAATGTTAGATGGATATCATGCCTGCATTTCGTCAATGCTATATGTCAGTGGTGCCCAAACTGTGTGCCGCAGCACCCTGGGGTGCCTCGGGACACTTGCAGGGGTGCCTCAGGTTGGTGGCCCAGCACCAAATCAAATTCTTTATGGTCACTGCAATTTAAATGTGTACAAAAATAAGCATAAACCTGTCCACCACTATATAACCAAACCTAAGGATGACAGGTCAGCACAATTTATATCACAGTACTACTTCACTACATTTTATTCGGAATTTCTCAATAACAAACTCTTGGCTTTGGGGTGCCATGAAAACAATACGTGATTCAAAAAAATTTGGGAACCACTGCTATATGTTATTTTATAACTTCAATAGGCTGATCATGTGACAACTGTTAGTTATCAACTGTATTTGTTAATATGTCTATTTACCTTGTAATGTAAGCTTATTTTAACCTAAGTGATGGATATATTTTAAATACATTATAAATAGATTGCAATGGAAAATGCATGCAGGAGGTAATTTTAAACCTAAGTATGCTGAACAAGTGACTTGTTACATCATTAACAGCCTTTGTGATGTCACTCAGCTTTGGTAGTAAGGTCACCATTTTGTAGAGAACTGTTAGTTATCTGCTGATATGACATGTCACAATGAAAGGTATGCTTATTGTAACTTAAATATTATATATGAAAATGATAAATACTTTAGATAGAATGATAGATAACATTGGTGAATGCAGATACGATGTAATTTATAACATTAGTTGGCTGATCATGTGGCTTGCTATAGAAGTGTCAGTTATCAACTGTATCTGTTAATGTCTACTGATCTTGTAATGTAAGGTTATTTTCAATAGACATTGTGAAACGCAGGCAGGATGTGATATATAACCTTAATTGGCTGATCATGTGACTTGCTATACAGTATGACTGTCAGTTATCAATTGTATCTGTTAATATGTATACCATGCAGGAAGTGGTTTTTCACCTCAGTACACTGACCATGTGACTTGTTACATCATAAACAGCCTTTGTGATGTCACTCAGAGCCAGATTATCAAGGGGGCTAATGGAGCTGCAGCTCCCGGCTTCCAAGTAAAAATAGGCCCATTATCATGGCAGCTGAAGATGTAGCGGAAGAGACGGCGCTTAAAAAAGACAGCAATATTAAAATTCAATTCCCTCAAAGGGAGAGAAACAATAATCTCTTTAATAAAACATAAAATATAGATATATGAAAACCATAATATACTGTAAATAGCAGCAAAATTGTGTGAAACACACTGGTTCTAAAAGTTTATGTAGGTCCAGACGACAGCAGGCAAAAAAACTGTCATGAAGCTTTGGCTAACATGCAGTGTAGTTCTGTTGATCATATACAATGTTGCAAAAATAAGTTCTGCAGACGCAATTGCAAGAATGTTAAAATATGCCTATTTCGTTTAAGATGATTCAATGAGCAGTCCAGAAGGAATGTAGGAGCTCATTCAGACCCGCTCGCAAGATGCCTATGCAAATTGCGTAGGTAGGGCGATCGCACGGCAAGGCATTAGCACGCCCAGTATGTCTTAGAGTGCGATCGCATTGTGTATGCAGACGCCCACCGGCCTGTCTTAAGACGCCCACTTGCGCACATAATCTCCAGGAAGTGTATGCAACCATCGGTATATCGGATGATATGGCAGCGCTTGAGGTTGACTATACCCTGCCGCAAGCACTGCAATCACTTCAGTGTATAAACCTGCCAGGTGATTTTGACAATGACGCTCCTTCTAAATTATGCACGCCTATAAAACTCCTTTAGGACGCTCAGGCACGCCTGCGTTCATTCATCCACTCCCCCATTATTAATGGCCAGCCCCTGTCACCACTCACAAACTGCTTCTCATGTCACTCACTCTGCTGGGCTGTCTATGCGCAGCGATGCATGCGCAAAATGCAAAAAAACGGCTGGCTGCATGCGAATGCATCCTAGCGATCGGGTCTGAATCAGGTCCGTAATTCACAGTTCAGATAAAGGTATTAGAACATTCTTACCATGTCTCTGATTAGTTCCACTAACGGCCGGTGGAAATAAATAATAAAAAGATAGAGTAGCTGGCCAGGCTACTTATCTTCATATACTGTTATAGTTAATGTTGTAAATGCACAAACAAAAAGCTTTCCAGTCACCGCCCTATTTGGGCTGTATCAGCCGATACAAGTTGATCTATTAATAGATGAAAGGAGCAGTCCCGTTTTGCTGAAACAATGTGGAGTGGTATATTCTAACCAGAGTCCAATGTAGTAGCCCCGTGTACAAATGACTTCCACTAGTTATCCTTCAGTCGATGCTGGTAGCAATGCTGGATTTAACGTCCCACTCCCATATGACAAGTATTGGGAGCTATGTCTTCAGCTTCATACTGGCAATCAGAGCTCAGCTCGGTGACAAAGTGCATGGATGGTTGTATATAGCAGTAGGCAACAAGTTGGCTTCCAGCATCCGCTGTAACCAGAGCTTCACTTCAAGAGACACAGGTAAGGTAATTTTTGGGGCGGAGCCTAATGCATTTAGTCAGAGTGGGTGTGACTTTCTCATGACAGCATGATGATGACCAGCCACCAGTTGGCACACAGTCTGCCATAAATCATATGTAATAAAATAGTTTTTCTATTTTTTCACAAAATGAAGCCATTTTTATACTTTTACTTATAGGGATGCATTGTGGCCACACCCACACAGTCCTGGTCACAGCTCTTCTGCTTCTCACAATAGGCCCTTTATCATTTTGTGGCCCTTAATCTCGTTCTGGTGTTGAACACACATGATGGGGAAGTCTGGGGGAAAGTGATGTGACTTTCTACATGTAAGCTTCCACCATCATATCTTAGCAATCCAGGGAGGCTCTGGCTGCTTTCTCTGCATCTGCAGGGCACCAACTCTTATACGTCTATTGATTGATCATTTATTGTGCTTTCCCTGCCACATCTGACACCGCTGCGCGTACACTGGGCTGGAGGTGTAGATGTATTCTCGTGCCTCTTGCTAGTTGCTTTTATGTCTTTTGATGTAGTCTATAATGCAATAACTGTAAGTTTAGCTCTATGATCCACAGAGAATAGGTGTCACTATGCATTATATTCTATATTCATTCTGTGCATCACCTGGATGTTGTATTTAGCTGTTGGCATACAATGGGCAAGTGGAGGAATCTGATGACATATAAGGGGCATGTGGAGATGTCTGATGGAATATAAGTGGGAACTTGAAAGGATCTGATGGCATATAAGGGGCATGAAAGGGGTTTAGTGGCATATAATGGGGACCTGGAAGTGTCCTATGGTATATAAGGGGCATGAAAGGAATCTAGTGGCATATAATGGGGACCTGGAAGTGTCTTATGGCATAAAAGGGCACATAGAGAGGTAAATTATAAAGGGACCTTGGAAAAATTAGGTAAGACCATAGGCGTATTTATAACAAGTGCAGGGTGTGTGTTACACTCGGGCACCTGAGTCCATGGGGGCACCACATCACACACCCTGCACCCAAAGTATACTTACCTCGCTCCGGCAAGCAAGCCACTACTCCTCCGCTGCTCCTTCATCCCAGTGACCTCTTCGGGAAGATGGCGCTGCGCAGCGACAGCAAAGACTCTGGCACTGTGCTAGAGCCTTTGCTTTTTAGTATGCATGCACTATGTTCCCGAGTATCACTGGGAAGATGTCACCATGGAGGAGGAGGAGGAGGGACCTGCTTGTCGGAGCAAGGTAAGATGTCTGTTTGGGGGGAGGGGGGCTGCTTAGATGAGGGGTCCGCTGCTCATGGGCCCCCTTGGGTGCTAATCAGGCCCTGGGTAGGACCCAAAATCTTTATCCCCAACATAGTCTTGGTCTAAAAGATTCCACTAATGTACAGTTACTGGGTCTTGGAAGTGACTAACTAGTAAGCACACTTTGGCCATTGATTTGAAGATTGCAAAAGTGACAAAAGCAGGTAGCTATTTTTAGGTGGCCTAATATCTGAGTCTCTGCTGTCAGGAGCGTTAAAAAAAAAAAAAAAAAAAATCTAAAAGTAATTTCACATTTTCAAAATCCCTAGAGCTTCATGGTGGCCCCCAGACCCCTGGTTGTTCTCTTCAAATTTTTATTCCACAATATTATGTTTTTAGGTGCATGTTTGTCAGTCGTATTCATGCTTTTCCTTACGTGCGTGTTTCTGTCATTTTGTGTTTCCAGCCAGAATTTAATGAAGAAAAAAACTTTTTTTATTTGCACTTGGTGCTTTTGTCCCTAGTTACATCTTTGTCAGAACACTGCTTTTGTATATTTCTTTGCTGCATGAAGCAGTGGTAATAGCACTCTGGAATAATGACATCACAAATCATCAGGTGCAATGTTCTTTGGTATTACTTCCATTTGGTCCTCTGGCGTTGGAGAGTGCCCTGTTGTGAGCTTCTATGGATCCTATTCCCACATGTGTCAGAGTGTGAGATTGTGCTTCTAATCCAGACAGCTGCTGTTTATCCTCTGAATTAATGGGATACCCTTGTCCGTGTCCCTCAGCCACCAATGCAGATCTGTTGGATGATCCCATTGAGCAAGTTAGATGTCAAGGCAACCCAAGCCATACTTTAAAAGCTCTGCATAGTGTTTATAGTTGAGAACTCCTGCTGTGTAGCTTATAAAACATATCCAGCTGGGATGTAGCCGTTTCATAGTGTCACCTTGCAGAATGCGGATGATAGACTGGTTAGCCCAGATGGCCAGTGCAGCTTCTTCCAAACACCCAGATTTGCTATATTTTTGCAAATTAATAGCTTTTAAAGCAGCATTGATTTTTAATTTTTTTTGTTTAGAAAAATGCTTTGTAATTAGGGTATACATTATATTGTAATTAAGAATTCGTAGTATATGTCACACTTCTTTTTAAGTGTGGGAACTGAGCATGATAATTAAGCTTTTCAATAATAAAAAAGCAAACATTTTTGGCAGGGTAGTTTTGGGTTACTTTGTGTTCCACATATGAAGCTGGCTTAAGCAGACCACATGTTTCATCGGCAGCAACATTGAGTATTTGGCCCATACCAGCCGTTTTGGCCCTAAAATAAACAATATGGCAAAATCCAAAATGAACCAAATCCATGGGGTTATTATTAAATGTTGGTAAATCGGATGACAGTAGGACCACTTTCAGGCTGTATGTGTGGCCATTTATACAACCACCCCAGTTATGCAGGATGTGATCCAGATCTTAGCCCTGAAACAACCCTTCTACTAGCAATACCTTTTTTACTGAACATTTTGTACCTTTGTTGCTGTATCACACAGAATAAAGTGCTACTATATTAGCGAATTAATTCCAATTGTGGCCCTGGGGGGGGGGGGAGGAAGAGGTGGCACAGTTAGATTTGTGCCAGCCACAGGTTCACAGTGCTTGCACTGTTACATGTCCATCACATAGCCCTTCCAGTACTGGTTCATCCAGCCCATTGCTCTTAGCTCCTAGTAGTAGTATTGTTGCTTCTCTAATGCAGATGACTTTGTAATGACAGCTACAGCACAAAGAGGACAAAACAAACGTAAGTACAGGACCGAGATATCAGGTGCACATTGACGTATGAGAACTGGGCAGCCATATAGGAGCTGCTATTGGTATGTTTTAGGGATTGCCATTGCCCATCATTGGTTGATGGTTTTGCCATCGTGGTGGAGACCCCAATGGCTTTCCAACAATTATGGCAGGGTGCGCAGTAACTTATTTTCCACAGGTGCAGGGGACAGATCATAGCTCTTCATCCCCTTCTCCGATGTGCCACTTATCCATTGCCCACTCTTTCCTGATTGACCTGCTGCCAGTGTGGTCCCCAAACAGTGCTGACCACTGATGGTGTAAGCTATTGCTATTACTTGCCATTGATGAAAAGGACCTATTGCACCATTGATGGTTAACCTTTCAATAGCCATCCCTAATGTGTTTACTAGGAGTTTCAGTTCTCACATTGGTGGTCACAGTGCCAAGCTAGAATGTCACGAAATGGAAGCAAGTCTGGGACCAGCCCTAATGACACAAGTAGGAGGGTACAGGCTACAATTCCTGGTGGATGACTCCTCCAATTATTGTCTTCTCATACAATAAGCATCAAAGTTCTCCACACCTTAGGAGGCCTAAACACTAAACAAAAACGCCATGATGGGACAACGTCCAAGTCTCTCCTCATGGCACCTGCAGTTCCCCTAATTTAGGCAGAGAGCGCACTATTCAGCCTAGCAAAAAGTGGGCAGCACACATTCATCACTTATTTCCCACGTTGGGTGTTTGAAATGTTCTGTTGCTTATATCAACTGTGGTGGTGCAAAGTTAAGGCACCCTTATGTTCTTGTTTTCCCATGTAGTCGCTGTAAATTCAAAAGTGTATAAAAGCAGAGTTAACATAATGTCAGGCCAGAGTCCTGGAATGGTAGTTTTAGCCGATAAGTATCTGTCTTCCCATGCACTCAATGTAATTAATGATTCTAATGTGGCTTAAAATTGACTTACAATTTCCTGCTGCCGATGGACAAAAACAAGGATGACACTGAAAACCCAGTTCTGAATTCTATGTCAACCCTATGAGCAGTATCAGCCATAAAGGACACCATTTAAATCTGTCTATTAGGTGCTTTAGCACCAGTCAGGTTCAATCTAATTAAAGTCTTGTCCAAATACATCTTTTTATTGCATTACCCAGGATTATGGTATTGTCAGTGTATAATAGAAACATTTTGTTAATATGTAAAAATAATGCAAGGTCTTATTCTGCACATAGAATGACTTGCTGGTCATGCACTTTACATGGTTTATCTGTAGGAAATGTGATTTGTGTACCTTGGCGATTAAAAGCCGGCGTCGGGGACCAGTTAGAAGTCAGCGTCACCCGGCGGTTGATGCAGCATTGGGGAGGTAGGCTCTCCACTGACAGCCCCTTCCCCAGCCCAGAGCGCGATCCCTCACAATAGTTTTCCCTCTTCTGGGCTGCTCCTCCTACTCACTCTCCTCCTATATGAGACGCTCAGTAGCCATTAATTAATGCTTTTCTGAAGCTACAGGTCTCAGGAGTGTCGGGTCCAGCCTCCCTGTATACCTCTCCCTGGGGCCAGGTTATACAGCACACAAATCCTACCAGCCCTTGGATGCTTGAGTAGTTGATTTAGTGCCCATTATAAGTATATTTATATGCATTGTATGTGACTTGTGCTAGCTCTGTTGTTGTGATATACTGTCTTAAACTTTCTGACTGTCAGTTATATCAATTCCTGCTACTCTTTCTCAAACCATCAACTACCAGGTGTGTAGGGGTATTAGAACTTCACAATTACTTGTATTTGTGAAGGGTGTCACATTACATTATTAACTAGACACTTATTGTGTGCTACTTATTGGCTATTTCCAGGTCTTCCAAAGGCAAGGATAAACAGGAGGCTGAGGCCCATGTGCTGGTTACAAGCAAATCCTGTTTTGCGGGCTTGCCCTCTCAGGATTTCATACAGGATGGTCTATGTGCTAATTGTTATAAGTCTGTTCACCACTCCACTTCACCAGCCCCTGTATATGAGCTTGTTATAAGTCTGTTCACCAGTCCACTTTACCAGCCCCTGTATATGAGCCACCTTGTGTGTCATCCTTATCCCAGGTAATGATGCATCTAGTGGGTTATTTGTCACAGCTATTACAGCAAATGTTACAGGCGGACAGACCATTAGCCACCAAAGCACATACATGCCGGAGAGTGGGCTCTCCACCCTGATGTTTTTCAACTCCTGGCGGACAAATGGGGCCTGCCAGACGTAGACCTCATGGCCTCATGTCACAAACACAAGGTCCCCAGGTATGGGTCCAGGACCAGAGACCCCACAGCCGCCTTCGTGGATGCTCTGGCAGTGAGGTGGGACTTCAATCTCGCATACCTCTTTCCTTCAATCTCCCTCCTACTGGGGGTACTTTGAAAGTTCAAGCAAGAAGGTGGCACAGTGATACTGATAAACCAATGTCACCTGGGCCAGGCTGGGGCTAACGACCTACGGAGTCTCTCCATAGACACTCCTTTTTCACTTCCTCTACAGCAGGATCTGTTAGCGCAGGGCCCTTGCCTGCACCCAGACCTACTTCATCTGTCTTTGATGGTGTAGCACTTGAGTCTTCCCTCTTAAGAGCCAAGGGTTTCTCTCACTCTGTGGTCCAGACGATGCTCAGAGCAGGCAAGCCTGCATTAGCCCGCATCTATTACAGAGTTTGGCACTCTTACTTTCAATGGTGCTCCCCCAGAGGCTATGACCCTACAGTTTTTAGGGTCTCCCGGGTGCTTGCCTTTCTCCAGGCTGGGTTAGACCTTGGTCTCCGCCTGGCTTCCCTTAGAGTTCAGGTTTCTGCTCTGTCAATCTGGTTCAGCGCTCTCCTGTCTGATATTAGAACATTTTTGCAGGGTGTTCTCTGCATTCAACGTCCTTTTGTCCCTTCGGTGGCTCCACGGGATTGTCCTTGGTTCCACAGGCTCCTCCGTTTGAACCTCTGGACTCAGTAGACCTCAAGTGGCTGACAGTGAAGATGCTCTATCTCCTCGCTATCCTGCCTGCAGGGTATCTGATTTGGCAGAACTCTCCTGTCACTCCCCATTTTTGATATTTCATCCTGACACAGCTGTCCTCCATACCAGGGCTGGGTACCTCCCTAAAGTGGTATCCCGGTTCCATTTGACTGAGGAGATTTTAGTTCTGGCCTTCCAGTCCTCGGATCTTTCTGCAGGTGAAGCTTTGGATGTGGTTCGTGCTCTTCGGATCTACGTGGATTGTACAAATTCCTTGAGGAAATCAGATTCTGTTTTTGTATTGTATGGCTTTCACAAGTGAGGCTGGCCAGCTAACAAATAGACTCTGGCTCGATGGCTTTGCATTACAATCTCTCAGGCCTACACGCAGGCTGATATTGATGTTCAAAACAGAGTTACAGCTGATTCTACTCGGCTGTGGGATCCTTGTGGGCGGTTTGACGTGACGCTTATGCTGATCAATTTTGCAAGGCGGCCACATGGTCTTTCATCCATACCTTTTTCAGATTCTCCTTTCTGCTCAGGAGCGTCCCCACCCTTAGGGAAACTGCTTTGGGATATCCCCATGGTATCCCTGTGGATCCCCTATGGACCCTGAAGAAGAAATAAAGCATTATGGTAGACTTACCTTTGTTAACTCTATTTATACGAAGTCCATAGGATCCACATGGCGCCCACCCTGACGCACCTGGCCTCATTGGGTATTTTCTCTCTTAATCACTGATTCCTTCATCTTCTGGGAGAGTGTTTCTTGAGAGTAATGTTCTTCCTTCTCCTCTTTCCTGCTCCTGCCTTGGGCTTGTTTACAAAACTATCTGCCTATGGCTGGGGGCGGGGTATATGTGGAGGAGGACCAGTGCATCCTGGGAGCTAAAGCTTAACTGTTTGGTGCCTGGATCACTCCATCCACACACAGACCCCATTGTATCCTTGTGGATCCTATGGACTTTGGAAAATTAAGACTTATGGTAGACTTACCTTTTGTTAACTCTATTTCTTCAAAGTTATAAATATTTTACCTGGATACATATAATATGCTTTTATGCAACTGAACAACTCCCTTATTTTTTTTAAGTGTCTTTCTTAACCATTACTTTTCCTTTCATGTACTGTGCCACTTAAAATAAAAGAAAGCAAACACTGGAAAACAAGTGGAGGAAGTAGATTCATTCTATCAATAACAGAGTCTGCCAAAATATACTGGGTTCTCTATGCATGGTATCACTGCCATCCTCACTGTTTTCGTTTATCAACTGCTTATGTCACTTTACTCCATAATCCAGGCGCCCAAAATAGGAAAGGAGGAAACTTCCTGCGTTATGTCAGCCGGTAATTACTGCTCTTATCCATTTCATTTCAGGACCAGAAGAGTTCAGGGGGAGGCATGGAGCAGATAGTATAGGATAGTATAGTTAGCAGTTGCAGGAGTATACTAGGTATTTAATAATGGTTTTAAATACAAAGATGGGGGGGTCAGTGGGACAGAAGTCCTAGGACTCTCTGAAAGTATCTGTACAATTTATCAATCACATTAACTCATAGTTTCAGGACATTTTGGCTTCACAGGGAACAAGGGATTCTGTGGAGTGCGGAATTGGATGAACTGGAGACCTGCATGTTCATGTGCCATGGCCCCCTACCACATAGGGGGGCCTATTTATCAATGGGTTTTATCATACGTAACGGGTGATAAAACTTGTATATGATAATGGTACTTCAGCTAATCAGCTCCCAACTGTCATCTGTTTGAAAAATGACAGTTGGGAGCTGATTGGCTGGAGCACCATTTATCATACACAACAAGTTTTATCATTCATTGGGGCAGATGTATGAAGCTCTGGAAAGTGATAAAGTGCAGAGTGATAAACGACCAGCCAATCAGCTCCCAACTGTCATTTTTGAAACACAGCCTGTAACATGACAGTCAGGAGCTTATTGGCAGGTCGTTTATCACTCTCCACTTTATCACTTTCCAGAGCTTCATACATCTGCCCCATTGTGTATGATCAAACTCGTTGATAAATAGAGCGCATGGATTCTCAACTATATGTAAAGTCCCTCGCCTCAACTTCATTTACATATTATGCCCACTCTTTGGGGTCTATTTACTAAGCCTTCGAGGGAGATAAAGTGAACAGAGATAAAGTCCCAGCCAATCCGCTCCCAACTGCCATGTCACAGGCTGTTTGAAAAATGACAGGCACTGGTTGGCTGGGACTTTATCTCCGTTCACTTTAACTCCATCCAAGGCTTAGTAAATAGACCCCTTTGTTACATATGTCACTCAACTGTCTTTGTCAATAAATAATGAAATAAGTACTACATATTATATACATAGTCACTCAAAGGTGGATTGATTAATGTTGCAATGCTACCTTTCGTTCAGATACATAGTTTCTTGCAGAAGACAATATAACAATAGATGATATTTATGAAACTGCCGCCCAGTAAACATTTGCATATATATGTTGTACCCTTTGGCTAATGCCCCACTTCCTACTTCCCAAAACTGCCATCACTTGTTGGGAATCGTTATGTAATGCCGGCTGCCGGGATTCCTCCTGTCAAAATACAGACAGCGGCATTCTGATGGTTGGTATCCCGACAGGTTAAGTATACTTAACCTCCCCCCTTCTCCACCTAACCATCCCTTCTTTTAGCCACCCTAACCCTCTCCACCCCACACCCTAACCCTCCCCGTTAGTGCCTAAACCTAAGTGTCCCCCCTTGGTGCCTAAACACAACCCTCCCCCCTTAGTGCCTAACCCTAACCCCCACCCTCCCCCAGTGGTGCCTAACCCAACATTCCCCCAAAAACCTAACGCTAACCCTATGCTACCCTATGCAGTTTAGGTATGCTACCTAAACTGACCCCCCCCCCCCCCCTGCGGCTAACAGCCAAGGGCGTCCCAGACTTGCCTCGTTCGGGCTGGCGTCCTTCTGGATTCCGGCGGCGTGATTGAGATAGGCATCACTATGCCTATCTTAAGTCCCTTGTCGGGCTTCCCCTGTCGGGATTTGGCCCGGCGGCATCGCGTCTCATAACTACATCCCGCTTGTGCCAGTAAAGCAGTTTGCGGTAAGTCTGACTGAGAGCTACGGTACATCACCTTCTCTGCACAATGCACCACCAATCAGAGGAGAGAGTGCATTCTGCACAAAGTGCTCTCCTTCCCCCAGGCTCTGGCTGTGCAGGTAAGTTTGTTTAAACATGTGGGGGGGAGGTGTGAGATGCATGCGAGCAGGGCCGGCGCATCACACTCAGCAAAGCCTGCATTGCAGGGAGGTGCAAGGCTAGAGAAACGCTCTCCTGCCTGCTACTGCTGAGTCCAGTGTTGCTGCCTCTGTGCCTCTCAATCTGTGTGACAGACAGGCAGCGTCAGGGAAGCGCGGCTGAGCAGCTCTTCACCTCAGACCGTCCCACCCCACCACCGCTCTTGCCATTTCCCCCTGGTCGGGTCCCTCCCTTCTCCTCCCCTCAGAAGCAGACAGCGCCACACGAGTCCCTACATGACCAGTCCCTCCACCCTGAGCACTATGGACTTCTGTGTGAAGGCTAGTCGTGTGCAGCACCCAGCCACGCAGATCTGTTGGGAAGAAGGGGTGGAGCAGGAGTCGGAGTGCAGCAGCAATTGGAGCTGAGAAGGTCAACCTGACAGCAGAGACCGCAAATGCGGCACCTACTAGAGCTCTTGGGAGGTGAGAGTGAGGATGGATATCGACCATAGATGTTTTCAAAATATCGGTGGTTGCTGGCTGATGTCAACTACTTTTGCCATCAAAGATGAATGAGCAGGAACCAATATTTTTATTTTTGTACTGGCAGGACGAAGCTCAGCCCCGCCCCCGGTGGTTGCTAAGCCCCGCTCCCGGTGGTTGCTAAGCCCCATCCCCATTTTTTATTGGCCTGGTGTGCCCGCAGCAGAGGTGACCATCAAGGGGGTGCAAACAATCGATGGTTCACCATAGATGCTTACCATCAGTGATTATCATTGATGGCACACAAACCATCGATGGACACCCCACAGATGGCCATCCCTAGGTGAGAGATTATTTAACAAAAAAAAAAACAGTGATTGGGGACAATAATAGAGATATTTGTTGTGGGATGTGAGGAGGGTCAGTGTGGTATTTGATGTGGGGAGGGTAAGTGTGGTATTTGTTGTGGGATGTGGGGAGGGTCAGTGTGGTATTTGTGGTGACATTGGGAGGTCAAAGTTGCATGTGGTGGTCTGAGTGGTTTGGTATGTGCGGTGGCGGCACATGAGGTGATCCAAGTGGCATGTGGAGACAAGTAAAGTGGCCCAAGTGGTCCATTCTCCTCTATCTGTTCTTGCCTATATCAGCCTCTTAGCACTTTTTTTTGCCTATGCCAGCATTATGCCTTTTCCTCTCTGGACCAGCCTCTCTGCCCATCCTCTGTAAATGCCAACCTCTCTGCCCATCCTCTGTAAATGCCAACCACTCTGCCCATCCTCTGTAAATGCCAACCACTCTGCCCATCCTCTGTCTGCGCCAGCCTTTCTATCCATCCTCTGCACCAGCCTTTCTGTCCATCCGTTGTTTGCTCCAGCCTCTCTTCCTACTTCCTCTCCCTATCACCCTCTCTCTCCTGTCGCCCTCTGCCCGCCACTCTCTGTATGTCACACACTGCCTCTCCCCATCACCCTCTGCCTATCCCCTTCACCCTTTGCTTCTCATCACCCTCTTCCTGTATCCCTCTGTCACCCTCTAACCTATTGGTGGGCAATAAGCGGACCCCCAGCTGTTGTAGAACTACACATGTCAGCATGCCCTGCCACAGTTTTGCTATATGGTCATGCTGAAACTGTTGCAAAGAATGCTGGGATTTGTAGTTCAACGATATCTGGAGGGCCGCTTATTGCCCAACCCTGCATGACCTCTCCCCAGTGTAACCCACTGTCTCTCCTTAATGTCACCCAGCCTAACACCCATTGCCTCTCCCCAGTGTCAACCACTGCCTGCCACCTATTAACTGTCACCCACTGCCTCTCCCAAGTGTCACTCACTCCCTCTCCCTGTCTTCCTCTCTGTTACCTTCTACCTCTCCCCAGTGTCACCCACTGCCTGTCACCGATTGCCTCTCCCCAGCATCACCCACTACCTTTCATCTATTGGCTGTCACCCACTGCCCCTCCCCAGAATTACCCACTGTCTGTCCCATTTGTAGGAGGATGCAAATTTACAGTTTGCAGGGGGGCACCGAACACCCTAGCAACGGCCCCGCGTGTGAGGATTTTGGGGTTGCATGCTGGGAGGTCTTAAGGCATGCAGGGTCATTTTGTGGCAGGTGGAATACTGTGGGCATATGAGGGCTCAGGTCTGGCTGGCACATGTTGGTATTTTGGGGCAATTTGGCATGAGTGAAATGGCGGTACAGAGGTTGTTTTGGGGCTGGGCAAGTTCTGTCTTGGGATACAATTTATATGCCAGCCATTTTAATCAATGCTTTACTCAGGGTATTCCTAAGGAGACCTAAGCAAGTTGTGAAATATTCCCGCCATCTTTTGAGCTTATCGTTGCTGGAGAAGGAAGCCCCTAACCAAGTGCTGTCATGTAGCTGTAACTGTAGTTACTTATTTGCACGTTGTTAATAAATCTCCATATGCATGCTCAGGGTAGGCCATCTCTATAAGGTGTCACACACTCAGCGTATTTTGCATGTGTTGCGGCTGTCACAATTGCAGCTACAGTGGGCTGTTTTGCAGCAGACAGCTCTACAATAACTTCATTGAGATTAACCACTGAACCCAAAAGCACAATATTCTGCATGAAACGTTTGCAGTCATAGGGCCTAATTCAGAGACGTAAACAAACCCGATGCTCCGATGTTTGTTGAACCGCACATGTGCAAATCGGATCCCGCATCGTCGGACGCAATGCAGCTGCAGAGGTTAGTTCCATCTCTCAATCAGGCCCATAGTACTAAACATATTCACTATTGCTATCAATTTAAAGGAATACTTCTCCTTTTGGTAATCTTCAATTTGCCACTATACTTGGCTGACATAGAATGAAACATAGGCACATAAAGAAGCACCTTTTGTACATGAGCAGTAGAAGCCTGCACACTTGTAGCTTTTTACATCTGTATTTTGAATTGTGTCCATTATAGGAATTATGCTACTTTAAAAAGTTCAACAATGGCAGTTTTAATCATCAACTTGTAAACTGGTGCCCAGCTTATGGATTCAGCAAAAAAAATATTTGTGTAACCCAAAACAGGATGCATCTCAAATTGTCATGGCTAACTTACAACTGCATGCTCTCACTGTGCTGCACTACCTGCCCTTTCCCAGCACAAGGAACTATGGGCCTGATTCAGACCCGGACGCTATTTGCGGACGCTTGTTCTTAAAAAGGGGCCGGATATTTAAATTGAGCGCTCGCTCTTTGCGGTGTGTTGACGCCTCTATGTCTGAGCGAACGTTCGAAAAATGCGCTCGTTATTTTGTAAAGACGCCCCTTTGCCGTTCGCATCACACGTCATCTCCTGTATTTATTTGATTAATCGGGTACATCGAAAGGCATCTGAACTGCTCGCAGTGCTTGTGGTAGGTTTTTCTTACCGCTATCACTGCGAGCAGTTCAGGCTAAACGACAACCAAGTGACGCGGTCGATGACGCTCCTTTACTAAATATGCACTCCCATTAAACGCCCTTTTGACCATTAGGCACGCCTGCGTTCGGATCTCCACCCGTTTTCAAGCACCTTCCCCTGTTACTACCCACAAACGGTACATTCTGTCAATCAAATTAGCAGCCCCTCGTTGTTTTACGAGCGCACGATTTGTGACCGCAATGACTGGTATGCGCATTGCGAACCATACGCATGCGCAGTTGTGCGAACATCGCTCAGAGCGAACGAGTGGCCGCTTACGAGCGGCTCTGAATCAGGCCCTATAGACGCAAGTCCAAATACTGTACAGCCGCAAGCGCACTGCAACAATTACGCAAAATGCAAAGTTTGAAATTGAAATCTATTACATGCAATGATGCAACACAAAATGAGGCCCAGTGACGGAACAGGCTCAATATCTGGAACAGGGATATGGGCAATAAGAGTTGTAGAGGCCTTCTTACATTTGACAGCTTGAGCTGGATATGTATATACTGAATACATGTAAACAGGGCCGGATTAACAATGGGGCGGGTGGAGCTACAGCTCCAGGCCTCCCATAAGAATATGCCCACAGGCTTCATTGCAGCCAGAGCAGTGTTGACAGAAAAAAAAGTCCTGTCACCACAAGCAGCCGTCTGACGATCAGCACATTCACCTCCCAGGGAGAAGCCCCGACCAATTCATAGTTTCACCCACTACCCACCCGGCTGCACACGGGAGCACGAAGCCCCGCCCACTCGCAACGCGCGAAGCTTCGCCCACCCACAGTGACTAACCAAAGCTCCGCCCCCTAGCTACGCAAAGCAATGGTACACATTTACAGTTTATTTGCTGTCATGTCATCCTGTGCATGGCACAGGATGACAAGACAGCAATGAATGTGCCATGCACAGGATGACATGACAGCAAATAAACTGTAAATGTGTACCATTGCCTTGCGTGGCTAGGGGGCGGAGCTTTGGTTAGTCACTGCGGGTGGGCGGGGCTTCATGCTCCCGTTTGCAGGGTGGGTAGTGGGTGAAACTATGAATTGGTTGGGGTTTCTCCCTGGGGGGGTGAATGGGCTGATCGTCAGACGGCCTGGCAATGTAGATATAGGAAAACTATATGAAGAGTGTTTTCTACAGAAGAAGCAGAAAGTAAGACAGAAAGGGATAACCAGAAGCATAAAGAACTCAGTGGGTGGATTTTGAGAAGTGGTCATTAATTATTGTTTCATGTATGTAAACACAGACTCAGACTTAAATCCCCATTCAGCAGTTTTGCAGTCCCTACTCCCATTCCAGGGCTATAAGGAGGGCTGTGCGGCCGGTGCAGTCGCACAGAGCGAGGTGCCCTAGCAGCAGAACCAGCAATACTCTCCTGCGGCTGCATCCCGTGCCCTACTCCTTAATTTACATCTCCTGCACTGTGTTGGTATAGGTGAGTGACGTCTTCCAAAGTCCCGTGGGCTCTGTACTGATGTTCGAAGCGTCCTTGGGATGCCCCAAGCAGCACCCTATTTACCTGGTGAAGTGGCATGGGGCACAGGGCTATGACGTACTGGCGCTCTGTTACGGGGCTGCCTATTCCTGTAGCGTGACATCAAAGATTGCGTTCTTCTATACATATACTTTGCAGGGGGGGAGGGTTAGGTTTAGGGAGCTTAGCGGGGTTAGATTTTTTGGGGGAAGGTTAGGGTTTGGCACTAAGAGGGGAGAGTTAGGTTTAGGCCCCGGCCGGCCTGATCTGCAGGATCAGGCCGACATATCTTCTAGTGTGTACCCACCTTTACACTACCCCAGCCGACCCAGCTGGCTGAACATGTGTGAACTGAGGTCTCACAGTGCAGAGGTGGTGAAGGGATCCGCTTGGATCCTTCTTCGCAACCTCAGAGCTTATTCCCATCAGAAGGAGCGAGGCTCCAGGAATCACCACCATCTTAAGTTGTTGTTGGTTCCCACAAGCAAACTAAAGTTTGCTGAATACTAGGTGGCTGTTACAGAAAACATGGAGACTAGCGTTTCTGAATGTGCATCAGGTCTGTTCGGGATCATGAATAGGCCCCTAAACACATTTTTCCTTTTAAAGTTAAAGTCTGCCTTAAATGTTTATACAGCATCAATAATATTATTATACCAGTGTAGAATCTTTAGACATTATAAACTCACTCATGGAGGGCCATTCAATTCAATGCGTTGATACGCTGTTTGGGCACGCTAAGGATTTCTTCTTGCACCCCCCTGGGAATGCGAGGAGAAATCCGACCAAAGTGCTGTTCGTTTTCAAATTACCGTGGCACTAACAGCGGCGCACCCGGCACTTTGGTCAGGGAATGCCGGTTAACTCGCTTTAACACCCTTGCTCGCTCCAGGCACTATTCAGTTCGCGTTGAATTGAATCGCCCCCAAAGATACATAACACAATTAGTAATTTAAGTTACACAAAATGCTGCTTATTGTAACATACCTCCATATTACATTGCGTTTAAAACCTAAGCTTGTCAATTACTTTGCAGAAATATCCTCACTGCGACAGCTGTCGCAGGCCCATTGCTGCACATGGGGAGTGTGATGTATATGCATCAGCCATTTTTGAAAACATCGGCATTGTGACCATCTCTGAATCAAGCCCACGGGTCACACACTTTTACAAACAATAAAATCATTATTGTTGATATAGCTCCACTAGAAAGTGGTTGAAGGTAGGCACTAGCTGTACCCTCCGTTTAGCTAGCCAGACCACACGTCACAGGCCACACCCTCTGTGCAAACCACACTACTAGTTATGCACTCACATCAATAGTCACACTGTACAGCGCTGGTCACACCCTCTGTAGCAGCACACAAAAGGCCCTAAATAAATGTCAGCTCCAGGCCCATTCGGACCTTTATCTGGCACTGCATGTAAAAGCTACATAACATGTAGGCTGCATAATATGATTGTCAGGGATGCGGTCAGGATGTAAATTGTATGTATTCCAATTGTCATAACTGGGTTCTATGTGAGTACATGAGTGCAGGGGCATTTCTAGAGAGGAGGGGGCCCCCTCTCCGCCCGGCGGCTGGCAGCGCACTGAGCTGTGTGCGGCCAGCGCCGGAGTTATAGACTCTGGGCACTAGAGTGTGCCCAGAGTCTATAGTGTATGCACAGGTCACCGCGAAAATGGCCGTCGTGGCCATTTTCCAGTCATTTTACAGCACCGAATGTCCGCGTCAACGTGGGACTCCGGAGAGGTAAGTATTATTATGGGTGCAGGGTGTGCACTGCAGGGCCTCCCTGGACCCAGGGGCCCGTGTTCCCCGCACACCCTGCACCCATTATAGATGCGCCCCTGCATGAGTGTGGTCAAAGGGGTTTGATATATTTTTTCATGCAAGAACACACTGTATGTTGGGAACAAAAAAGGTAACGCAAAATTCAAGAAAAACGCACCCCTCTGTTCATCAGTGCCTATAACATCCCTGTGACTGCCATAGGTGTCTACAGCTGTGGCCAAAAGTTTTGAGAATGACAAAAAAGAAGGGTCAACACTGCCAATATTGACTCTTTGCATAAACTTAATGTAATTGTCAATAAAAGCCTTTGACGCTTATGAAATGCTTGTAATGTTACGTCAGTATACCATATTAATATCTGACAAAAAGATCTAAAAACACTGAAGCAGCAAACTTTGTGAAAACCAATACTTGTATCATTCTCAAAACATTTAGCCATGGCTGTATGCGTTGCTCAGATCAAGTATCCACATTTACATCACATCTGCACCTTTCGATTGCTGTTATGTCCAAATAAAAGAAAAAAATATATATATATCAAAATTTGTGAGTATATAGATTTGTTATGAGAATAATATTTTGCACAAACCATAAACTTTTCTTGTTCTAAACTATAGCAATTATACTTTTCCTTCCTCAACTTCAATAGCTTGTCATTTATCAAGGCCCTGCAAATAATGCATTGTCACTAATTAGCTAATAGTGTACAATCTAGGTGGTCTGAGGAAGGGTATGTATGAATAACAAATCCAGGTAAGGATAAAGTGAGGCCTTAGACAGTGTAGTCATTTTGGGGAACTTACATCCGATCTTCTCTTTTCCTTAACACATACCAAGAATGTCCTATTGAGTATTCTGACAAAGACTCCTTATAATTACATCAGCGCTGTGACTACGCGCATAATCACCTGAAGGCCCCATTGCACAGGCCTTCTGCACACTCTATTGATGGGCACTCTTAGTACCACACTGCTTATCCCATGGACGCCACATCACAAATTTTATTGTATACCATTCCACTCAGTCATCTACTCACTACATTACCTTAACTCTCCATTGTCTTGTCCGCCACATTGCCATGCCACGTTATACACACCTTCATCAGAGGACACCCTCAATTGCCTACACCAGTGCCCAGGTACATCACATGCCCTAGTCCCAGAACTGCTCCAGCTACCTGTGTACCTGTGTGTCCAAAAGCTTCTGGCCACTGGAGGCCCGTCATTCCACTGCTGTTGTGTTTCCAAAAGTGCCCATAAGCTCAGCATATCCAGATTTGTGTTTGCAGCACCTGTTTGCTGTTTGACATCCCTTGTGTCAACAGAGGAAGCTATCAAAATGCAGAAGTTGACTGTTCTGGGCTAACAATACGATCCAGTTCAGTATTATCTGATTTATGATCAGTGGAGCTTAACCCTTAGCCCCAACTTTTATCATTAAGACCTAGGGCTACAGATAGAGCTTGGCACTGCATAAAGGGGGTGATTAAGCTCCAGGCAGTATTGCCATTGCAGCTGCTGCCATGGTAGCTTCTGTGATAGCACTATTATGGAAATACAGCAGGAGCCGTCACGACCATGGGGTCACTTAAGCCGGCGATCGCAGATGCACAAAAGAGGCCAGGAAATGTCCATCAGCCGATGGAGATCCTGGTCCCTTCCCTCCCCACCAACGGTGGTGACACGCCTCTGTTTGGGGAAACGGAGGCCGTTGCCGCCCCTCCCCACTTTCAAAGTACAGGTCATGCGCCTGTGCAGACCACTTACAATCGGAGACAGTGGTGGTTCTAGGGGCGGGCTAGCCGCCACAGGTAGGCTCCATTTGCTGGGCGCCCACTGATATTTGTCATCAGCGGTCACCCGGCTCCCTCCCTGCGGCGGCAGATGAAAGCCGGAGCTCACTCCGGCTTCCCACAGAGAGCACTGGTGAAACTAGAGGGTGGTCCGAGTGTGCAGCGGACCACCCATTAGCCAGATCGAGATTGCCACATATTTCATCTACCTAGCCACCAGTGAAGCTTCTGCCCCAGGACCGGGAGGAGAAGCCTTCAACTAGCAACAGCTAGCAGCTGCTGCTTCCGGACCCATCCCGAGCTCTGCCACCTTTTATTTACATGCGCGATGTGACCTGATGATGTCAAGCCGGGCGCACTCTGTGTAGCTAGCTGCCTGTGTCTGAGAAGAGCCGAGCCTGGAGGAGCAGGGTAGGGTGCGTGCAGTGAACAGGAAGACCGAATGTTAGAGGAGCAGGTAGACTATTAAAAAAGAAGATAAACAGGTGGGGGTCGGTCTTCAAGTGGCACAGGCGGCTGTAAGGGATACATGAGGCTGTAATGTATAAATGAGCTTGTAAGGGATACAGAAGGCTGGAGGGGACACAGGAGGCTGGAGGGGCACAGAGGGCAGGAGGAGGAGAGACAAAGGGACAGAAGGCTGGAGTCGACACACAAGGCTGTAGGTGACATGGAGCATCAGACTAGAGTGATACAGGGAACCAGAGGGCATTACTACTGAAGGCACTACTATAGGGGACATTACTACTGGAGGCACTACTATAGGGGGCATTACTACTGGAGGCACTACTATTGGGTACATTACCAATGGGGGCACTACTATTGGGTGCATTACCTATGGGGGCACTACTACTGGGGGCATTAACACTATTCATTACCAATGGGGGCATTACCACTCCGGGCACTACTAATGAGGCCACTAAATTGGGGGGCACCACTTGGGGGGCCATTGTGTAAGTGGCACCACTGCTGTGGGCATTGTATAAGGGGCACTACTACTGTGGGCCTTGTGTATAAGGGGCACTAATTTGGGCATTGTGTAAAAAGGGCACCAGTGTGTGTCATAACATGAATAAGGGACTACTGTGTGGCGTAATGTGAATTGGGGATAATGTATTATAAAGGGAATTACTGTGTGTGGCACAATGTATTATACAGGGCATTACTGCGTGTGGCATAATGTGTTATACAGGTTATTACTGTGTGTGGCATAATGTATTATACAGGGCATTACTGCATGTGGCATAATGTGTTATAAAGGCCATTACTGTGTGTGGCATAATTTGTTATACAGGGCATTACAGTGTAAGACATACTGTGTAAGGAGCATTACAGCACATGGCAATTATTTGCCACGAGGGGAGAGCTTGGGGGAAGCCCAGCACCTTTGTAAGTGCTGGACAAGCCCCACAGAGTAATGAATTGGGAGTGTTCCGCAAGGACATGCCCCCTTTCCGGAAGCACGCAAGCAGAGGAACCCAATCTAAAAACAATTATTTTTTTATTTTTATTTTTTTGGGGTGGGGGGGGGGGGGGTGCGCAACTGGGAACTTTCGCCCTGAGCTCCACAATGTCTAGAACCGGCACGGATCGAAGATATGCGGGTTAGTGTACATCTCTGAATCAGCCCCAAAGTTGGGAACGAGGTAGGGTCGATGGAGAATAATGAATCAGAGTAAAGGACCATTTGGGCATAAAGCAGGAAGGAGCTGGATCTGCAGGTGAAGGATTGGTGGGTTGCGGATGGCACCCATAACTCTATATGAAAAACACACCAAATTATTATGTATTTCTTCCTTCAGTGTCCTTTTAAAGCAGTGCCTTTTTATAGCAGCACAAATCTAGAACTTGAACCACTACTGCTATAATTATTTCCAGTCTGCTGCTTTTTCTCACAGATATGGGGTAATAGAAGGTGCCAGGTAAAGCTACTGCAGGATAAAAACACCTCCCCAGTTTATTCTGGTACCCAGAGAGTTATCTTGTTACTGTGGCTACAGATAAAGTAGTTGCTATGGAGATGGCAGACAGCAGCCATACATCACAAACCACAGAATAGAAAATATAAGGGCGGGGAGTAGAAGCACAGGTTTTTCCTCTGGATAAAGACAAGATGACGGATGTTTAGTGAAACAGTAGACACTCCATGAGAGCTACAGTGTACTTATAAATGTATTAAGGTTAAAGTAGGTCACATCACCAATAGGAGCTGTATATACAGTATTTCTGCAATACAACTACAGACATATGATTGATCAGTGGGCTGTAATAAAAAATACATTACTACAGGCTACTTTTGTAAGTGACAAAATATTCAGGTTTTTATTTTTTGTCTATGTCTCATTGTTGAATGGAGTCATAAGTGTATTAAATCATGCCCAACATCTGCTTATATTGCATAGTGATCTGGCAAATAACGTGGAATATTTATTAATAACACACTTATAACAGAGACAAGTGTGTCTCAATGCAGTCTCAAATTAAAGTTTAAAACAAGCAAACAATTGGAGATAAAAAAAAAAATCATAGTTTAACAAAATGTAATCTAAATTTTGACTTATTAAAGCAGCCACATTTTGCAGATATAACAGCTGAACGTATTCGTGGCATTCTTTCTACAATGAACTTAAATATTGTGTGGGAAGTTCTTCCCAGCACTGTTACAGAAATTGCTACAAATGTGTAATACTTGTTGCTTTGCTCTCACCCTTCTGTCCAGTTCATCCCAAACCAGTTCAACTGGGTTTAAGTTTAGAGACTGTGCTGGCCATTCCTTTATTTGAAGCCTTGTTTTCCTCAAAGGTAGTTTTGACATGGACATATGTTTTAGACCATTATCATGCTATAGAATGAACCTTTCACCTACTAGGCGTAGACCAGAGGGTATTGCATGGCACTAGAAAATGCTGCAGAAGCCCTTTTGTTTCAGGGTGGCAGTCATTCTATGCAAGCCGTGACTTGGGATCCAGAAAAAGAGCCCCAGACCATTACATTTCCTCGTCCAGGCGGGGTGCATAATGCATCGCACTTTGCATGCGATGCATCCCACCACTCATCGCATACATGCCGGTGTTAATTATGCTGGTATGCATGAACAAAAACGCAAAGGACAGCTCTCTCGATTTAGCTGTCCTTTGCGAATAAGGGACTTCCGGATTTATGACCCAGAAGTCCCTCTGGCTTTCTTCTGTGCATGCACCTCCGCAGGGGGTGCTGGGACGGATCCAATTTGATCCCTTCCAGTGGGGGATTTGCAAATAGAAGCTTCTATTGGGCAACCTCATCTACAGATGGCATTGCACTGCATTCAAGCATCGGAATGTATCATATTCCGGAGCTTGGCACATGTGAGAAATGCAGTCAAACCCCCGAAAATGCTGCATCCTACCCTCCATGTTTGACCATTAGTGTCACATGAGTTTATTTACTAAACTTTTATAAGCCGCAGCTTCCTGTCAGGTTTAAGCTCGAAATCTAAAAAGGATATACTTTAACAGCAAAACATGGGATGTTTACAAGCTGGCACTTAGTAAAAAAGGGTGTGTGTGTGTAAGGTATGTGTGACATATGCATGTGTGTGCATATATGTATGTGTCTGTATACATACTGTATGTATGAGTGTATACATATGTTTGTATTTATATACATATATGTATGGGCATGTATTTATGCATGTATATGATGTGTGTGGAGACCTCCCTGTAAAAATCCTGCGTTTGCCCCTGCTTACTTGTGCTAGCGGCCCCGTCCCTTTGCGCGACATAATGATGTCATGTATGCAACGCCATGCTCTGGGGGCGGGCATGGACAGGACGCAGTTGAGCCCTGTTACAGCACTGCTTTCTCCAATACTCCCCATGTGTTTTCCTTTCCACTTCACCCTTCCCTTCTGTGGTTCTATCAAGTTTGGATCTATTCTCTATGATCTGCTACCCTGCTCCCTCCCCAATCTTGCTCTCCTCATCCCTCCCTGCTTCTCTCACCTCTCTTTCTTGTTCTCTCCCAACCCCTCTCTGATTCCAGGCTCGCACACTTCACCCCATATCTCTGGCCCTCATTCCTCCTCTGTGTTCCCCCTCACTCTCCACCTTTTCCTTGCTTTTTATCATTTCTCCCATATCATCCTACCCCACTACCCCATCCTGTCTCTCATTCCTCCTCTCCCGCTCCCTGATTTTCCAACCTACCTCTCCAATTTTTTTTTTATTCCCTCTCCAGCAGGTTGCTTTTCTTATCTCAGGATAGCTAAAGCCTGGTACACACTATATACGATTTCTGGGACAATATACCTGATTCCGACTGATCGGAACAACATGTTGTCAAAATAGTCTAGTGTATACCCACTATGTACCGCCCGCCCGATATCAGCAGGACCATCAGCAGGGGGGGGGCTTTACTGTCATCCGTCATATTGCTGGGAACACATGTCGTATAGTGTGTAACCAGCTTAAGTTTACTGTTCTTTGTTCCAGAAAGTAGAGCTGCGCACATCAAAGAATTTAGGTGCCTTGGTCTCGTGGGGAAAGTCGTACCGACGAGTCACTCCATTTTTATCAAGCTGGAGGCATGCCCAGCACACCAGAAGAGAGAAAAGCCAAAGGGGGCCGACAACATAGGGGCAGCATCTCTCACAGATAGAGACCTCAGTTACCTACAGTAAGAGTTTAAGAAGTTACAAGGGTAAAGAGACAACTGCCTTTGCCTTATTAATTTATAGTGGGTATAATATTTCTGCTAAATTTGCAGGATGAAATGAACAGCTCACTTGACTTATGCCAATAAAAGACAGGCAGAGTCCACTGCATGTCCTTGTCAATTAGCAAGCCTTTTAGCTTATTTTGATATTTTTTGGCGGTGAGAATATATTATTGGCAATAATTTTCTCACCATCACAAAAATAACAAAACAAGCTAACCTGGCTGAAGCAAAAGGCTAGCTAACTCATAAGGATATGCAGTGGACCCTGTCAGCCTTTTTTTTTTGGAAGGAGTTAGGAGGGTGCCTGGCGATAGCCGCCGGCGGCGTCCCTAGCAAACGCAGTCTCCTCCAGACTAGACCGGGGACATTTACAGCTACAGTAGATGCCCTTCCACCGGGGACCCCATGCCCGCATTTTTACTCACTGAGGACTTACTTGCTTTTTTTTTCGGAGCCTTCCGCCCGCTACGGCAAGCAGATCTCTGAGTCCTCAGGTTCAGCCCCGGGATTGCCCTCTCCAACACCCGCCGGCTGCCGCAGGGAAGGGGCTCCAGCCAGCAGCCAGGAATACAGCTAGATCCGGCCAGCCCCAGCCTTAATTGCGCACTGCAAGTACGACTCGACGTCATGACATCACGTCACACGGGTTAGCCGCCCAGCACTGCAATACAAATCAAATACCCCAATAACAGGATAGTGCGGTGCAGTCAACTGTGTCACAGTGACACAGACATACTGTCACCTGCCTTCAATTTGCATATTGCTGGCCGGGTTAGGGCACCCTTCTCTATGTGGTGCCCTACTTGGCTGCGTAACCAGCGTATATGTAGAACCAGCCCTGGTGGATATAATGATCCACACTGCTTTAAGTGGAAGTGTGATCCTGTTTTTTGTGGTTCTGTTTTATAAATGTGGGTGTGCAGTAATACCTGTGTTATACTGGGGCCAATGACAGCCCATATACAACCATTAACCATAATGGTTAAGCACAATGCCATTTATAATGCTCTATTGTAATTTGTAACTTAATTATTTAATTTTGAAGCCTTAATATGTGATTTTACACCAGATTTGCATTCAGTACACAGTATTTATTTTTTAAGGATACCAGAGAGTCTCACATCATGGCATTATTAATAAAGTTAATACATGGCGTTTTCCTAATTGCTACAAACACTAGATGATCTCATAAGATTGCTCCTTATTAAATGTTATTAGCAATGATGCCACACCCAGCAGCTCCTTGTGGTGCCTTCAGTTTGTTTTATAGAAATCAGATGTTTCTGTTACAAATTACTCTTACTTCCCAACAGGGACATTACTGTGATCATGTTAAAAAATGACTTGACAAAGACTCGACTTTTATTCCCATTTTCCACCAAAAACCGGGGTCTGACCTGGGTTTTCAGACATGGTTCCAACCCAGGTCAGACCCCGTTTACACTGCTCCTTCGATCCGGGTTATTCCTGGGTCAGCCCCGTTCACAGTCACACTGGACACGGGTCTCCCCTGCTAAACTTGTGAGGTCATAAAAAGTGGGAGGTGACTGCTCAACAGCCACCAATCAGCTCATTTTAGGCATGACCCAGGTTGGATAACCCAGGTCGCGCAATTTACACTGCACCATTACCCAGGTCCATTCTGGGTCCAACCATGGTATCTACCTGGGTTGGATTCCCAGGTCACTTAATTAGGATTATTATTCAGGGACCCTTTTCCACTGAGCCGCTTCCTGGGAAGACCCAGCAATAACTTGGGTTATTGCAGCAGTGGAAAAGGGGTATTAATAAGTGACTGGGTACTTACAGCAACCAGAAGCAGCGTGAGTAGAGTCAATGGTAAATAATATAGAACATTACGGTCACTTGTGTCAGTGGCAGTTTGTCTGTGTGTATGCTGGGAAATGGCATCACTACTCTATTAGCTGCAATACGATTTTAGGAGTTGCTATGGTTTCTGGAAGCAACATCCATTATCTAAGCTGATCACTAATTGACATGACCATAATCCCGGCATGTTCCATTTTCAAGCTGCACTGCCACCTTGGTAAAAGATGTTACTGATGTCACTGTAAAATGGGAGCAGGACAGTGCCAGTGTGAGTGGGTGGATCCATTGTAAGCTGCAATTGATGGTCATCTTGTGTTTGGTCATCCTGGTCACAGCACAAGGATGCAAATGGAATGGAAAGCCCTGAGAAAAACATGGCGTCACTAAGCAGCGCCCGGGACTCCAGCTTGGAGGGGCAAATTCATAAATTCTTACACACAGTGGTAGAGCAGTTTTAACAAATGTAATGAACAGAGATTCTACTTATAAAAATTATACTGTAAAGAAGTTATAACCCTGTGCCAATTCCATTTCATATTGTAAATGCAGAAAGGAATAATCCAAAGTCTGTCTTCACTGTGGCTCCCTTCAAGTTTTAGACAGCTTAGATAACTCTGCCACCAGAAGCCACATGTAGAATATCAAATGCGAGTCATGAACCCCACCGATAACTAAGATGGTGAGGTCTGTAGTACTGTGGTATTACAAACAAGCCTATCATGTTTTCCCAGTAATCACTAATCTGACAGGTAAAGGAACATCTGGATCCATCTGTCTTTCTGCATCTATCAGTAACTCTAGGGCCTGACTATTCATTCACTTTACTTTACATATTCTTATTCTATATTGTGTCTGTGTATAACTATTTGTTTTTAGCTACTGTCATGACTGGCTCAGGAGGATCTCCTACTGAGGAACTGAAAGCTGAGGTCCTGTGTTGCGGAAGGAATCTGAGGCGAGGGGGCTGGATGTATGTCCTCCTCATCCACAGGTATCGGATGTTGGTGAGACCTGTCCAAAGGCGCGGAGTCTAACCTACTGGGAGCTGTTCACCAGTCACCCCTCCAAACGGGATATGGGTTTAAGCTGTATCCAGCAAGCAGGTCGCAGCCCTTTGGTCAGGTATCAGATACAGGTGGGAAATGGAGGGAGATAACACCGATGAAGGCCCAGGAGAGTGTAATTCTGAAAGTAGCACTAGCGAGGATTCTGTACTTGGATATTGTACTGAGTGTGCGGGAAAGGTATCAGATGCACCGCTGGCACAGGAGAGTGACACTGTGGTAGTACTCGGAGGATGTACAGAGTACGCGGGCAAGGTATCCAGATGCACCACTGGCACAGGAGAGTAACTAGAAATTACTTGAGAGCAGAATAGCAAGGGAACCAGGAACGAAGTGACGGCAAGCAAACACTAGTTGAAATGACATTGTACAGGCAACTTCCTGTTGCCCAGAGCCCAGTAATATACCCCAAGGTAGCAGTCCATTGGAGGACAGCGTCAGCTGACCACATCCATGCTACCATTGGATGAAGGGTCAGTCAGATGATGAAGACTGTCATGACTGCACCCATGACGGCAACCTCAGTAACCAAGTCATAGAGCAGCACATGGATGTCCAAGTGCACCTAAGACATAATCCTCAGCGCGTCACTCGCCGCCGCACCTGACATCTTACCGCACAAGAAGTCAGGGAAAGTCTGTGCTGTGGTGAGCAACGGGCGATCCTAAGCCGAAACCTGTCAGTACCCCCCCCTTTCAGGGTGGACTCCGCACACCCACGAGGCTTATCAGGAAATGTTTTATGAAAAGCTCGAACAAGTTGAGGAGCATATGGACGTCAAAGACCTTAATTTATGTTCGTTCTTCAGGTCCGTATCCTTTCCAATCAATAAGATACTGAAGGTAATTAGATCGATGTTGAGAATCAAGGATTCTATCAATCTCAAACTCTATACCCTGTTGAGTTTGCATTTGAGGTGTTTTAGGTGAAGAATGTTGAAATTGATTAAGACAAAGGACGTAACAGAAAGATATGGAAGGTATTGGAGATCTTCAGCTGGGGTGGAAGTTCTAGTTTATACACTACAGGATTTATTACCTTGAGAATGCAGTATGGTCCAATGAAGTGTGGGGCGATCTTCATGCTTGGCACTTTTAAATGAATGTTCTTAGATGATAACCATACCCTATCTCTGACTCTCAGAAGGGGGAACTGCAAGACGTTTTTTATCAGCAAATTTTTTGTATCTACTTGAAGCTTTCTTCAAGGAACAATTAATATTTTTCCATAAGTCTGCAAATGAGCCTACCAAGTTAGTTATGGCTGGATCTTCCATGGGTGGTAATTCTTGAAAATCAACACTCGTCGATGTCTACCATAGACTGCAAAAAATGGAGTGGAATTAGAAGAAGTTATGCGAAAACTGCGCCCAAGGTAAAAGATAGAGCCAGTCATCCTGTGAAGAGGATACAAAAAGTCTGATAAATGTTTCCAGCTCTTGATTCACCCTCTCTGACCATTTGTTTGTGGGTGATAGGCGAAAGAGAACTTTAACTTAATTCCGCAGGACGCACACAGTGCTCTCCAAAACTTGGCTACGAATTGTATACCTCGATCGGATACTATCTCTTTGGGCAAACCATGTATCCTGAAGATGTCTCAGATGAATATCTTCGCCAGTTGTGGAGCAGAAGGAAGACTGACTAGGGGAATAAAATGGGCCATCTTTGAGAATCGATCCACGACGACTCAAATGGTGTTAGGTCCTTTGGACGGTGGTAATTCTGAAATAAAATCCATAGAGAGGTGTGTCCGTGGAGCAACTGGAACAGGCAAAGGACGTAATGTGCCCAGGACTTTATTGCGAGTGACTTTATGCTGAGCATACTTGACACAGGACATGATGAACTCTCCAATGTCTTTCTTCATGGTAGGCCACCAGTAAAAATGTGTAAGTCTTAAGAATGCTTGAATGTCCAGAAAAAAGTGAGGCATGGGCCCATGTCAGTAAGCTTTTATGCAGTTGTGGAGCAACAAAGATTTTGCCTGGTGGGGGAGACAGGAGTTAAGTGGGAGCAAAGACGGGAGGGTCCAGGATTGGACGAACTTGAGGTTGATCCTCTTCCTCTTGTGCAGATAGAAAAGACCGAGACAGGGCATCAGCTTTCTTGTTCAGGACCCCAGGGCAGAACTGAGGCTTGAAGTCAAGCCTAGAGAAGAAGAGGGACCAACGTTTAATTGATGAGCTGTTTGGAGCTAAACCAAATTTTTATGATCTGTAATGATGGTGACAGGGAATCTTGCACCCTCCAGACGGTGTTGCCACTCTTCCAATGCCAAGCGCATAGCTAGTAACTCCTGGTCACCGATGGCTTAATTTTTCTCAGCTGGAGAACATTTTCACGAGAAGAACCCACATAGGTGAGTCTTCCCATCCTCAGCAGTTTGAGACAGCACAGCTCCCAACCGCACCGAAGAGGCATCAATTTCCAGAATGAAGGGCTTTTCAAGTTATGGTTGGCAACGCATTGGTGCCGTGGAGAATGCTGTGTTTAGATTTTGAAACACCATTACTGCCGAAGGGAGCCAACAGGAAGGATTGGCTCCCTTTTTGGTGAGAGCTGTGATGGGAGCAACAAGAGTGGAGAAGTTCTAAATAAATTGTCTATAATAATTAGAAAACCCTAAGAATTGCTGGGTAGCTTTCAGGGAGTTAGGTTGAGGCCAGTCCCAGATGGCACTCAGTTTGTCTGGATCCATCTGTAGAGAATCTCCAGAGATGATGTGCCCCAGAAATGCACGGAGGATTGCTCAAAGAGACATTTGGAAATCTTTCCATACAGACAGTAGTCACGAAGATGGGATAAAACCTCTCGTACATAAAATCGGTGTGACTGCAGATCCTTGAAAAAATTTAAATGTCGTTTAGATAGACCATAACGAACTTGTAAAGGACGTCCCTGAAAATTTAATTCACATAACCTTGGAAAACCACTGGTGCATTACGTAACCCAAAAGGCATTACCAAGTATTCAAAGTGGCCATCTCAGGTGTTGAATGCGGTTTTCCACTCATCCCCCACCTTGATGTGGATCAAGTTGTAGGCCCTGCGAAGATCCAGTTTTGTGAAAAAGTGAGCTCCACGAGCCTTGACGAAAAGTTCTGAGATGAGTGGCAGTGGGTATCAGTTCTTGATGGTAATTAGATTGAGTCCATGGTAATCTATGTAGGGTCTGAGTCCCCCATCCTTCTTCTCAACAAAGAAGAATCCAGCCCCAGCAGGAGAAGAGGATGGTCTGATAAAACCTTTGGCTAGATTTTCTTTAATGTAGTCAGACATGACTGCTGTTTCTGGAACCGAAAAAGGGTAAATTCGGCCACGAGGTGGCATTTTCCCAGGAATGAGATCAATGCCACAGTCACAAGAGCGATGAGGAGGTAATTTGTCGGCAGTGTGTTCATTAAAAACGTTGAAAAAAACCCTGATTATGGTTCCCGGCAGACAGGGAACTAGGAGAACTTTCAGTTGATCAGGAGTAGGAGGCTTAAAAGTAGGTCCAGTAGAAACTTGATGGATACGTACAGGAAGTACTCGAGACAGACATTGATGAAAACAGCCCGGACCCCAAGCAAGGATTTGCATGTTAGACCAATTCAGTGTAGAGTTATGTCTTGTAAGCCAAGGCAGACCTAAAACTAGTTCGTAGGAGGTTTTAGGTAGGAATAATAATTATAACATTTCTTGATGAGGGCATCCTACTCAGAGGGACATCGGGTGGGTAACAGAAGAAATGGAATCTCCCAGAATGACATTGCTGTTTACCCCCGATAGGGTCAGCTTGCTGGGTAGAGGAGTGACTGGTATACCCAGGGTACGTGCCAAGGATTATGAAATAAAATTTCCAGTGGCTCTCTTTCAACTCTCCTTGACTTGTGGGAAAGGGATGCCAATAACAGAGCATCCATTAAATGGGATGTCTTGATCACTACCTCCAACTGGACGCTCCCAGAACCAGTTAGGGTCTCACATTTCCCGCAAGAAGAGGACAATTCTTGAGAACATGATCTGGAGCTGCACAGTAGAGGCAGAGCTTATTCTGGAACTGATGGGTTTGCTCAGCTGTGGTTAGCCAGGATTTATTAACCTGCATAGGTTCTTCTTTACTCCTTGCCGGAGAAGAGGAACGTACATCTAATAACAACCGTTCTCGAAAACTATCCTCTTGTCCTTTACTAGCCAATCATTCTCTATGGTGTAAGTCGATCTTCATACACAGAGTGATTACTTCAGAGAAGGACTCTGGAAGATCCCGAGAGGCTAACTCATCTTTCCACTTTTCTGAAAGACCATGTAAAAAGGCAGCCTTGAGGGCCCCTTCATTCCATTTTAATTCAGAGGAAATGGTTTGAAATTGGACCACGTACTGTCCCATGGTACGGGACCCTTGTCAGACTTGAAGGAGATCAGAAAAAGCCGAGGCAGTGCAGCCCAGCTCGTCAAAGATTCTCTTGAAAGAGGAAATAAAGTTCTCATAGTTGGACACTAGAGGATCTGCTCATTCCCATAATGGGGAGACCCAATCCAAAGCTGTTCCAGTCAGCAGCGAAATAATATAAGCCACTTATGACCTAGACGTCGGGAAATTCTGTGGCAGGCATTCAAACTGAATCTCACATTGGTTGATGAAACCGCGGCAACGTCTTGGGTTTCCATCAAAGCATTCAGGGGATGCCAACGGAAGGCGAGACTTCTGTGTCACTGGAACTGGAGGATGGACTGGAGGATTCGAAGGAGCAGACACTGTGGGAGGAGGAAGTAACGTGGCCAAGGTTGATTGGACGGAAAGTAGTTGCCCAGAGAGCTCTTGTAAATATTGAGCCACTTGATGTGGCGCTGCCTTTTGATTATTCATGCGAGAGGCTAGATCTTGCAATGCCCCTGCACCCTGGCCCTTCTATTGGGCCTGTTCAAATTGTCATGACAGACTCAGGAGGATCTCCTACTGAGGAGCTGAGGTCCTGGGTTGTGGAAGGAATCGGAGGTGTGGGGACTGGATGTATGTCCTCCTCATCCACAGGTATCAGATATTGGCGAGACCTAACCAAAGGCGCGGAGTCTAACCTGCTGGGAGGTGTTCACCTGTGACCCCTCCAAGCGGGATATGGATTTAAGCTGCACCCAGAAAGCAGGTTGCGGCCCTTTGGTCAGGTATGAGATACAGGTGGGAAATGGAGGGAGATAACACCGATGAGGCCCAGGTGAGTGTACTTCTGAAAGAAGCACTAGTGAGGATTCTGTACTTAACTTGCCTGTACACTCAGTACAATATCTATCAGATGCACAGGAGAGTGACACTGTAGTTGTACTCTGAGGAAGCACAGAGTACGCGGGCAAGGTATCCAGACGCACCGCTGGCACAGGAGAGTAACTAGAAATGACTTGAGAACAGAATAGCAAGGGAACCAGGAACGAAGTGACTGCAAGCAAACACTAGTAGAAATTACGTTGTACAGACAACTTCCTGTTGTCCAGAGCCCAGTAATATACCCCAAGGTAGCAGTCCATTGGAGGACAGCATCAGCTGACAACAACCATGCTACCATTGGACGAAGGCCATACTTGCCGACACTTGACTTCTTCTCCCCAGGCCTGGTGGAAGGTGTTGAAGGCGGGGCCGGACGGATCACATCTTTAAGCCTGTTCCCTTATGGCAATTGCCACGGACGGCGCATATTCAAGGGAGCGGAGCCAAATGACACAATCCCTACTCGCGGATCCACCAGTCCGCAAGAAAATTCTCCTTATTCTGCCCATTTCACTAGGAAATGGGCAGAATGCAGGAGAAGTGCCTACACTTCCGGTGGGATACCCGAAAAATCGTGAGCCTCCCGCGACTTCCGAGAGGGTAAGCATGTATGCCTCCTGCATGCATTACTTATGCGAGCTGTGTTGTACAATGCAATATCGGATACTCTGTGGGGACATAGGGGGTCATTCAGACCCGGTCGTTAGCGCCAATGCGCTTGGACCGGGTCGATGGCCCCCCACAGAGCATGCACACAACGCCGTCGTGCGCATGCGTGAGACCCGCTATGACCGACAGCACCGGTCGTAGCGGGTCTCGATCCAAAGGGGGCGAGCTGTCGATTTTGATTGACAGCTTGCCCCATTTGGAAGGCGGGCCGGGGGGGTGGCAGCCCAAACGGAGGCGTTCCCATGGGAACGCCTACCATTTGGGGGCGGCCCCACTGACATCACTAGTGATGTCAGTGGAGAGCTTCCGGCTCTGACAGAGCCAGAAGCTCTCCGGGGCTTACGACAAGTGAGACCCTACCCTAGGGTCTCGTCGTAAGCCCCGATGGTCGCGATGGTCTCTGATCATCGCGACCATCACCGTAGCAGTTGTTAGAGCTGTGGGTGTTAACCCACAGCCTAACGACCGCAACAGAGGCGGGCGGTCAGGATGCAAGTGGCCGCCCAGTTTCTGAGCAACCGCTTGCATCCTCCGACTGCCTCTGAATGAGGCCCATAGGCTGGCTAAGTGAGCCATGGGGTCACGCAAACTGGCCTCCGTAGATGAGAGAAAGAGGCCAGGAAATCTCCTGCAGCAGACTGTAAATCAATGACAGTCTGCTGTCAGTCTGTGTGCGGGATCGCAGACCCGTTTTGCACATGCGCAGAGCGGGTCGTGCAAAATGGGTCAGGCACCTGCACAGTTTCCCGACTGTAAGGAATCTGTGTTCAGCAGTGCACTAGCGTGCACTGCTGAATCATTCGCACTTAGTTATTCATTATTTATTAACATTTATTATATAGAATCCGCATACCCTGCAGTGTTTTACAATTGGGAGCAAACCCAGTATTAAAGAAAGGCTGGGTATTATGAGATAAAGAGGTCTTAAAACTCTGGCTTACATATTATTTACACTTTTCATTCGTAATAGCAAATTGAAAAGCATTGCAATGTCATACTATACAATATAGTGGTGTAGGTGCGCCCTTTAGTGGATTGTTGTTAACATTACAGATTAAATACCTATTTACTGTGTGGTATATACAATATTAAGAGAAGACATAAAATACATAGAAGATAACACATGAGTCCCATATTTGCCTGTTAATTTCAAGAAATGCCATTTAATGTTATATGCAATATAGAGGAACTAATTAAATTAGTATAATCAAATCAGAGGTTCACAAATATTGGTAAGAGAAATGTACCTCTAGGAACCAGGGGTCTGATTCAGACCCGCTCGCTATATGCGGACGCTCGCTCCCAGCGTATGCAAATTCAGCTAAGTGACGTCAAAGCAGGCGATCGCACGGCAATGCATACGCACGCCCACTATGTCTTGGTGTGCGATCACTTTGTGTATGCAGACGCCCACCAGCCTGTCTTTATCTGCCTGCTAGCGAACGTCATCTCCAGGAAGTATATACAACCAACGGTATATCAGGTTCCATTGGAAACTGACCGCAGCGCTTGCAGTTGACTGTACCCTACTGCGAGCACGTCAGTGTATAATTCAACCAGGTGACGTGTACTATGACGCTGCCTGTTAATTATGCACGCCTCTGAAACGACGTTGAGATGCTCAGGCACGCCTGCGTTCGCACCTCCACTCCCCTGTTTCCAGTGGCCTGCCCCTGTTACCAACCACAAATGGCTTCACCTGTCACTCATTCAGCTGGGCTGTCTCTGCTGGGCGAGCGATTGCTTCCCAATCGCTGGGACTAGTTTACGCACTGTGAAGCATACGCATGCACACTTTGCAAAACATCGCTCGCTGCGAGCGATCGATTGCTAGCGAACGAGTCTGAATCAGGCCCCAGGTCATCTTGAATCGATAAATAAACAATAAAGATATATTTACAGTGTCTACATTAGTCTTTTCTACATGTTCATTTAACAGTTGATGCAGTACAAATCACTTCATTATCTCAACAACATTGTAGTAATTGCTTGACTCAAAAGCTAATGGGAGTGTCACTTTCTAATTTACATCTACTCTGCAAGTTTAGTGCAACTGATGTTAGCCTCCATCAACTCGGTTGGTGACCCCTGGTTGAATTTTCTATTTAGATTCATGAACTTTGGAATTCATAGCATTCATTGCTACTACCAAGGCACCACCATAGTGCGCCTATGATTTAAAAATAAAAAAAAAGTTTCCCACAGTATTAGTGACTATGGGACCTTTATCATATAGCAACACACATGGGGATCAGAGATATCTCCTGAATTTGGCTTAATGGGGAGGATTGAAATCCCCATTATTCTTAATTAGAATTTACATCTGACTATTTATTAAGCTCCGGAAAGTGTAGCTGCTTTCAGGGCCATAACTAGGGGTATGCGACCGACCAGTGCCACTGCACACTGTACTGTTGGCAGCACAGTGACTGCCCTATGGCCCTTGCTTCTGACTAACAGGGTACCTGGAACAGCACCTTGCAGCCAGTAATGCTGCAGCAGTGCCGCCCGTAGTGTTCTTTGGACGCTACAGGCAGGCACCCTGCCGTGTATACAGCTGTACGGAGTGATGTCATGCCATTATGCGCAAAGGGTGCAGGGCGGAACAGGGCACATTAAAGCAATGTTACGGCACTGGCTGTTTTGTCCCTATAGAGGCATTAATGCAGAAGAGGGATCTTCCAATTCCTTTACAACAGCCTCCTTCCATTATTGCAGACATTGTGGTTGTACATGTTAGGATCCCTATTTTCAGCCGCAAATGCAGCCCCCATTGGTTTCTATGGGGGCTGCAGTGCTTCCAGATGTACCAAGCTTGGCCCTGATTTGGTAACGCTATCTGCAGATTGCCCACCAGGGATTTCCCTGACTCCCCGAGCCTGCATAGTAAATTCAAGTAAAAATAATCATATTGTGAATTTACACAAAAAATATCACTATTAAAAATGCAGATTATGATTAATATGCCCCATAGTGACAAACTGCCAGGAGATCCTCTTACTGGAGCTGCTGTCACAAATCTACTTGTATCCATATTGGGGCCAAATATGTTGAGATTGTATTTGATCTTTTACTGTATATAAAAATAAGTACCAGAACCAAATATATGTTATGACAGCTGCTCATGCTGTTATATGGCCAGCGCTTATCATAGATATAGGGCCAAATGTAATAGGGTGACAGTTTAGAAAAGTGAGAGTTTCTGACACTTTTTTTTAACTTTACCAATGTAGTAGAGTCCAAAAACAAAGTAACAGAGTGAACTTGCATGTTTTTTTAGACTTAAAAAACTCTCACGATTTAAAATTTTATTCAGATGTTTTCCCATTTTGAAGATAAAACTCAACCAATGTGAGAGTTTACTGCTAAACTCTCACATTTTCTAAACTCTCACCCTATTACATTTGGCCCATAGTGTTTTCCTCCCCAGGGACTAGTCACATAACAGCATAAGCAGCTTGATCCATCCCTTCTCCTCCCGGTCCAATGTCCAGCATGGCCCACTCCTTGGACTTCTCCCACTTATAACAGGTGGCGCTTCCAGTTATTGATTCCTAATAGTCGCTAGTCGTTATTTAGCGCTGCAAGTCGCTTAAGAAAGAATTGCTTTCCAATCCAATTGTGTGGTTCCAAAGCACAAAAAGTTATTTATGTAAAGAAAAAGTAACACGGTGAAAGATTTAACAATTAGAGTAAAAAGCAATCAATAATAGTACAGGCCGATACATACGCATGCGCACTGGTCCCAGCATACAGTCATCAATCCAGAAGCCTGTGATCATCAAAGAGGATGTCTGTACGCTGGAGGCGGGTCACAGCTTATATACCTTACAGAGTTCTACGTTAACAAAGGAACTAGTTGACAGGTTTCCATTGGTTCTTGCTTCTGAATAATCTGGTCATTGGTTGATTCATACGGTGTCATCAGGGGAATGGCTCAGTTCTCCAATGGTCACATTGTGTAGTTTCCCACCGAACAACTGGTTAACACTGGCTACAACACTATATGCATGTTATCCAATAACTCCCTATCATCCATAACTAGTGGACGCATGATGCGACTTCTTTGCCGATAGATACACATGTCTGCAATTAAACAGGGATTAAGTATGATACCAAACATGACATGTCCATTATATTCTAAACCTTAGATCTCGTTTAAGTACATATTACATCATAATTATTAGCTAAAAATACCTTTAATAACACTGGTTATTAACTATAATGTGTGGGAACCATCTTGCACATATGCATCCGCATATGTGTGTCTGCGTGTTGAAATAGCAACTATATACAAATGAGCGTCCATGTGTGAGTATGTGCGTACGCATATGAACGTCCGTGTATATAAGTATATATACATTTATATGTGTGTGTATTATGTGCATCAGTGTATGTGTGTTGTGAATATGCAGTTTAGCGCAAAGGATTCCGCAACGCAAAGTAGCATTGTGCAAACACATCGTCAGACCATAGGCGATTAGATCGTCAGATAATTGGTTATGATCGTTGTGCAATTATTATTTGACTTTGACACAGTGATGGGGGAACATAATATCCCAGGCTGCAGACCAAAGCCAGGTGCTCACTAGGCTCTTCAATGTACTGTATGACTGTCAGTCCACTATAGCGGTCACCAGGATGCTGTTGGCAGTAACTGGGAGCAGGGCTGCAGAGAGCAGTGTCGGGCTGGGTACTGTAGGAGGTGTGACCTAAGTGTGCGATCGTAACCACACCACCTACAAAAAAAGTTTGAAAAATTATTGTGGCACTGCATGCCACGCATGAGAGGGCTGAGTGCCAGGGGGGCATGCAATCAGTGCAATTGCTCCCCTCCTTCCCCCACCATCAGGTGCAGGGCAGGCAGAGGAGACTGCTGCTGAGCTCAGCAGCCTCCCTGGATTCACCGCAGCTGGGGAGAGACTGTTGCTGCTGACAGGAGGGTGAAGGGGCAGCAGACCCGAGCCTGGCCCCTCCTACAAGTTCAGGCTCGGCCAATTAGTACCTGCCCCCCTCCCTTTGGTGGCCCTGACTGGGTTTGTCTGTATTTTATGGTGGTCACTTTCTGTACTGTATGAAGGTCACTGGAAAGCTGTCTGTACTAGATGGTAATTGGGATGCTGGCTGTTCTGTATGGCAGTCACTAGGATATGGTCATTGTTATATCCTGTATTGTATTGTACTGTAAGTCACTGGTCAACCTACTTATTTATGTACTTTGTAAGGCGCTGCAGAACACTTGTGGTGCCATATACTGTAAATAAATGATGATGATAATATTGTGGTCACTGGGATGCAGTCTTTAGTGTAAAATGGTCACTGAGATGCTGTCTGTTCTTCATGGCAGTCACTGGGATGCTGTATAGTGGACACAAGGAATTTGTATTTTATAATTGTCATTAGGATGCTGTCTGTGCTATATTGCATACAATGTGGTGCTCTTTGTACTATATGGTAGTCACTGGGATACCTGTACTGTCTTTGTTTTTCAGTGGTCACTGGGCTGTTCTCTGTGTTGTATCACTGGCATCCATCACAGACTACATTCACATTTGTTCAAATGGTTCACAGCTGTCTCTATGGTGTTCAGGCTACAGGTGATCTTTAAATGCAGAGGGACCTGTTGCTGTGATTCTAGGGTAGGCTAGGGATGGACATTGGAAGCTCACCATCAAATGATGGCTGGGCTTCCGCCATCAAAACTTTCAATGCAATGGTAACTAACCATTGAAAGAAGTAAATGGAAAAAAAAACATTCATATGTTTAGTTCATGTGCAAAAAAAAATCTGCACCCCTTGGCCATTCCTGATGTTAAACAGATGAATTTAGCTGTATTTTAACATCAGATGGCCATTGCTTCCACACCATTTTATGGTGGTTACTATTGGAAAGCTGCCATCGAATGGTGAAGCCACTACCATCATTTGGAAAACATAGATGAACTTGAAACATCTGAAGGATGTCCATCCCCACGGCCGCCATCACGGGGGGACTGCTGGGTCTGGAGTCCTGGGCCCAGACAGTGAGAGGGGCCTGCGCAAGGATGGGCTGCCATCAACCAATGGGGAGCCAGGTTTCCTTTCCCAGGAACCCAAGGAGCTAAAGAAGGCAAAGTGGGCTAGGCTTATCGGGAGAAAGAAGATGAGTAGGTGAGTAAGGCGGACAATATTGTGTGTGGCATAAATCTGACAGGCAGGTGTGTGTGTGTGTGTGAGACAGAGGGCAATGTGTGGGGGGTCACTTATACACAATGTGGAATGTGGGGGGGATCGCTGACAGAGAAGGGAAAGTGGTGGGATTGCTGAGAGAGAGAGGGGATTATGGAGGCTATTGCTGAGAGAGCACAAAATGTGGAGGGGATAGCTTAGAGAGAGAGGGGGGAATGTATGGGAGTGTCACTGAGATGGGGGAATGTGGGGGATCGCTGAGAGGAGAATGTGGGAGATCACAGAGAGAAATGTGTGTGGGGGGGGATTGCGGCTGCCTGGTACAAATAAGTTATTTGTTTTCTTATTGCAACAAGGCGCACATGACGTCATGATATCACATGCACCGCACCACAGACAGAGAAACCAGCCGGAGTGTGAAGAGAAGCAGCCAGAAGACACAGGAGAGGGAAAGTGTCTGTGGGCTGTAAGTGCTGAATGCGGGGGCTGTCTGGATAGACAGAAGGGGTGCTCTCTAGGGAGACAGAAGGGGTGTTGGCTGGGGAGACACTGTGGGGATTGTTGCAGAAACACGGTGGTGAGGGGCCTGCCTGTTTTGTCAGTACCGGGCCCCACAATTTCTGATGGCTGCCTTGTCCATCCCTATCTTATGCTCATCCCTGCAGACCTTTACAGCCCAACATCCATCATGTCCCAAATGTGTAACGGAAAATAATGCCATATAATCTGGGCCTGGTTTATGTTTGTGCTGCTGACACACATTTAAAACCCAACAGAATTATACACCCGCTCCAAACTCAAATTCAGATATAGAAGTAGTAGCAGTAATAATAATAGTTATAATAAAAAATATAACCAATGTCACCTTTGGCCCAGGACCATGGAGCCTTTCAACAAAACTGAGCCATTCTGCCTACTCATGGCACTTTTTGTTGCAGTTGGGCTGCTATCAGTGATATGATAATGGGCTCTATTTATTAACATTATTTTTACTAAAATAAAGTGAAAAAGGGTGTTTTCACACCCTTTTCACATTATTTTAGTTTCACCTGTAGTTATTACAGGGCAATTGGAGTAGAATTAGTAAAATTCTACTCCAACCCCCAGTATCACTTATTTTTAGTAAAGCAGATCGCATTTCCCATAATTGTAATGGGAAATGTGATCCGACCTAAGTTACTAAAAATAAATTGTAAAAAAATACCGGGGGAAGCCCTG
Source organism: Taudactylus pleione (assembly GCA_031769625.1). Taxonomy (NCBI): domain Eukaryota; kingdom Metazoa; phylum Chordata; class Amphibia; order Anura; family Myobatrachidae; genus Taudactylus; species Taudactylus pleione. The sequence goes on along the minus strand of JAUIMM010000255.1, from coordinate 16,948,078 downwards.
TGATAATAACGCCACCTGGAGGTGGCGTTATCCAGGGTCTTCTCCGGTTACCGGGCTCCCACTCTGCTCTAACGGGGAGAGCAGAGGCGGGAGCCGGTACCAGTAATCAGCTATGTGGTCTAAGCAGACCGCAAGCTGATTACTGTAAAAAAAATAAAAAAATAAATAAACATTTTTTTTTTTCACTTACCTGAATCCAGGGACCGGTGATCGGGCCTCCGGTGATGGCTCCTCTCCGGTCAGCTGGTCTCCCATAGTACACTGGGGCCCGGTCATCAGGTGATCGGGCCCCAGTGCAGTATGGGAGATCACCTGATCGGGAAGCCCGGAGAAGATCACCGGAGGCCAGGAGGATGCAGGTAAATGTAATGAAGGGAGGGGTGGTCGCGGGGGGGGGAGGGGGGGGTCACGGGGGTCCGCGATCGCGGGGGGCGGGGCTTAGCGTCGGGGGGGGGCTTAGCGTCGGTGGGGGGGTAGTAGCGGTGGTCGGTCGGCGCATGCGCGGGCTCTTAGTCGCGGTATTTTTTCCGAAAATACCGCGACTAGAGTGCGGATGGGATCCGCAGGGACAAAGCTTTATCGCAAGCTCTGTCCCTGCAAGGGATTTATAGTAAATCCCTGTGATATTGCCTGAATTCGCAATGCGAATTCACTCGGTAATATCACACTACAATCCGCATTCAATATATGGATTGTAGTAAATAGAGCCCAATGTGAGATAAATCATTACACTCTGGGGAAAAGTGGGAAGATTAAATTCAGCACAATGGTCACAAAATGCTTCTGGACCAGTAACATTGCAAATTTTCTTTCACTCACCATAGTGGTGTAAGAAAATATCTGATGTTTGTATACCGTATCAGCAGACTTACCTGATTTTACAGGCATCTGGGAGAGCCACCGAGATTTGGGAGCCTCCTGGATGTTCCGGGAGAATAGGTAAGCATGATCTGTAGGCACTTTGTGCCTCATGCCCAGGGCCGTAGCTAGGGTAATGCGGCCAGTGCCATCGCACATGGCACCACAGGTCAGGGAGCGCTGTTTGGGCATGTCACATTTTTGTTTATTTATATTATCATTCTTGCTTGTAGTTTCCTCTTATTTCATCCTCCGCATCTCCTGGCCTTTCCTATCTCTTCCCTGGCCCTTCCCCATGAAGCCATGGCCCTTTTTTGGGTGCATTATGTCCCTTTGAAAAATGAGGTGGGCGCCAATGCTCTTTCTGGCACAGGGCACCAAAAAGTCTAGTTACGGCTCTGCTCATGCCTAATTGATGTCATTACTTTTTGCTGAAGGTGTAGGCTGAATTTGTATCATCTGCTACCTCCATTGTATACAGGTGCACATTGGGGATGTAGTTATGAGACATACTGAAATCCGAATCCCAGCAAGGGACTTGAGAGGTGTTGAAATACTGATGCGTATCTTAATCCCGACACCAGACCGAACGAGGTAAGTACGGGGCACCCATAGCGTTAGCCATGCGGAGGAGGGTTAGGTTTAGGGAGCGTAACAGGGTTAAGGTTAGGTTTTGGGGAGGGGAGGTTAGCGTTAGGCACCCCTAGGGGGGAGGATTAGGGGTAGACACCCCCGGGGGAGGTTAGGGTTAGGCACCCCACCGGTAGGGTTAGATTTATGGTGCGGTATGGGGGGGTCAGGGTTAGGCACCCCCGGGGGGAGGTTAGGCACTAAGGAGGGAGGTTAGGGTTAGGCAAGCTAAGGGAGGGCTAGGGGGGGGAGGGGTAGGCATAGGGTACTCATCTGCCCTGTCAGGATATCTTCCCTTCGGGCTGCCGGCATCTGGATATTCAGCTGCCGGGACTTCATACCATTCCGCATATTGATCCATATGTATATAGGTTGGGACTTTTTTCACTTTATTTTTTATGAAATTTTAAGGACATAATATATTAGAAACTTTACAGTCTTTCTCCATCTTCACTTCTAGTAACCCGCAAGGAGTGCAATTTCCCCGTCCCCCCATTACCTGGTGTCAAGGACTCTGAGATATCCCCTTTTAGTTGTTAGGGTCCATGTTGGCAGCAACAGAGCCTCTGTACAGTTGGGGAAGCCAGAATTCAGTTTTGGACACTTCTGTGCAGGATGTAGAGCTATCAGACATTCACACATTATAAAGGCAGTTCCAGCAGCTGCCACCAGATGGAGCTAGTGAGCACCAGTTATGATGTAATATCATAACTTCAAGGTACACATTCAGTTGTGGATCGCAAATTGCAATCCACGGACTTCTGCCAGGGAGTTTTGTGCATACATTTATTAGTCATGGAGATCTCCCAATATTCCGGAAGTCTCCCTGCCATTGTGGGTGATGTGGCAACCAGGTGTAATATACACTACCTGTCAAAGGTTTTAGAACACACCTATTTTTTAAGTTTTTATTGAAATGTACTCTGTTTAATGTTTCACTATGCTCCTGAAATTAAAGCATAGAATAAGTAAACAATTGGATATAAAAATAAGAAATAGAATAATTTTGCTTAGCAAATTGAATACAAATTTTGACTCCTCAAAGTAATCATCTTTTGCAGATATAACTGCCGAACACAGGGGCATAACAATAGCCCCCGCAGACCATGTGGTGGCTTGGTGGGTGCAATGGCTTGGGGGCAGTGTTTATGCAGATTGGAATATGCTGAAAATGTCCCTCCAAAAATGTCCGCCACCTAGGAGGAGACAGATGCTAGAGGTTCTGCTTGACCTCTAGTGTCTGTCAGGGAAGCACAGTGCGCATAGCGTTACCCAGAAGTGCCGGGAACGCTGGCGCCCCTGGCAATGGGCATGAAACTCCTGGCAACTAGCATGGAAACCTATAGCATGAAACCCCTGCCAATGAGCATCGAACCCAGAGCATAAAACCCCTGATTACGAGCATGGAATCCCATAGCAAGAAACCCCTGGCAATGAGCATCGAACCCAGAGCATAAAACCCCTGACAACGAGCATGAGACCCCTGACAACAAGCAGGTAATTTAAAAGTACTAGAAGCCTTACTGTGAGGCATAAAATGGTGCCAGGGCCATAACTGTATGTGGCATAATGTGTAATGGGCATTACAGTGTGTGGCATATTGTGTAATGGGCATTATTGTGTGTGGCATATTGTGTAATGGGCATTACGGTGTGTGGCATAATGTGTAAGGGACATTATGGTGTATGTGGCACAATGTTTAAGGGTCATTACTGTGTGTGGCATAATGTGTAAGGGGCATTACTATTAGGAGGAAAAGGGACAAATAATGTAAAATGTCTATAGGGGGTGGGGAGCCAAATTGCCTAGAAACAGCCCTGTATTAATTGTACAAAAATGCCATTGGGGGTGGAGAGCAAAATGTATAATTACGCCACTGCCCGAACACTCTTGTCTCATTCTTTCTACAATGGAAATAAATACTGTTTTGGAAGCTCTTCTCCAAATGTGCTGCACTTGTAGGTTGCTTTGCTTTCACCCCTCTGTCCAGTTCATCCCAAACCAACTCAATGGGTTTTAAGTCTGGAGACTGTGCTGAGTGCTCGCCATTCCATGATTTGAATCCTACCATCTTGTTCTTTTCCTCAAAGGTAGGTCTGACCTGGGCCGAAACTAGGGTGGTGCAACATGTGCCACGGCACAGGGCACGGCAGGGCAGGGGGCACTGTTGAGCCTGTCAATTTTCTGTTTATAACCATCTCACTTGTAGCTTCTTCTTCTTCTTTTATCACTGGCATCTTGTGTCTACACCTATCTCCTCCCTGGCTGCCTGCCCATCCATGTACCAACCCCCAAGCATCATCAGTCACATCCTTTTTTATTTACCACACGCATTTCAAAATACTATTATACATGGGACTCAAACCTACCACCTCTCACATGGAAGTCATACATCTTACACATGGAGCTCTCTGCCCCACAATTTCTGATGGCAGCCCTGAACACAGCCACCGATTCCCAATCCAGGTGTTACCAGCACACCTCGAGTACCCATGCCGGCGAGTTCAGCTGCTGGCGCAGGTACATACACGGATCTCCCTGCCGCTGATATTTGTTGCATATACACTACAAGCAGCGCTCTTTCTATACCTTCAGTTGGTAATCTACACTACTGGCTCCAGGCTTGTGCACGGCTGTTCTGATGGTCAAATCCTGCTGCAGGAGCAGCTTCACCAGCGCTCTCCTACATCTAGAGCTGGTGAGTTTATACTGCATAATTATTGTGTATCATCAATACAGCCATTGGATTCACACCTGGATAACAGTGGTACAATGGGATCGGTACTCCTTTATCATCGTACAGGACAAATCAGATTTGCCATGGACCTTCCTCATGAGGCCATGCCCCTTTTTCAGCATGCATCTTATGTGTCTATTTCAAAAATGGGGGCGTCACTGCTCTTTCTGGCACAGGGCACCAAAAAGTCTAGTTATGGCTGTGGGTCTGACATATCTTGGGGGTATGTTTTGGGTCATTAACTTGCTGTAGGATGAATCTTTCACCAACTAGGTGTGGACCAAAGGATATTGCAAGGCACTGCAAAATGCAGTAGTAGCCCTTTCGGTTTAGGTTGCCCATCACACTGTCCAAGTCACGGACTTCCCGTGTTTAAGGATTGTTTAACTATTAAAAGCCCTGAGTGCTGAACCTAAGATTTAATATTTTGATTAATTGGTCCAGGCTTTAGTAGTTCCTTGGCGGTGCTACATGGCCCAGGCAAGCCTTTTTCATTGCTGCAGAACAACGGTTACCTTTTAACCCTTGTTCCCTGACAGAGGTCTCTTCTTTTTATACAGTAGCTCTGAAATGTTCATGATTTTTCAGGTTATGCTAATCTGGTTTTCTTTTTAATCTCTAGAAGTTTACCGCTTACCTTTATACCATTTCAGGTTATTCACTTTACTTGAATTGCTTACATTTCAATAGAATCTGGAAAAATGTGTTCTAAAACTTTTCACTGGCAGTGTACTGTGATGTGTGCAGTAGAACATCATGGTCTCACAATGTGCTGAATGGAATTCTCCCCTTAAGGGGAGACTGAGGACCTTATTCAGAGCCACTCGCTCTGAATGAGGGCATTTTTTTTGCTTGTGCGAGCGGCCAGGAGACCGTTGCAATAATCGCGACCATCGGGCTTGCGACGAGACCCTGGGGTAGGGTCCAGGTGCCGCAAGCCCGAGTGGACTTCCTGCTCTAATAGAGCAGGAAGTCCACTACTGACATCACTAGTGATGTCAGTAACCCCTCCTACAAACGCCAGGCGCTCCTAAGAGAACGCCTGCGTTGGTTCGGCCACCCCCCTTACCAACCCACAAAACGGGGCGAGCTGTCAATCAACATCGTCCGCCGCCCCGTCTTGTTGCGAGCCCCATAGCGAATGAACTTCAAGCGGCTCTGAATCGGGCCCTGAGTTAGTTGGAACGTTCCGTCGGAATCTCAATGCTATATATACTGTAGTGAGCTTTTCTTACAGAGGAGCAAGCAAAAATGAGCAAGGTTGTCTTTCGATAATTACCCCCAGCTTGATCAGACATACAACTTTGGGCTCACTTAAACCTACCTTTTATATGCAGGGCTGTCAAAAGTGCCCAGGTGCCCAGGTCCTGGGGGGATGTGGGCAAATCCTGGGTGGTCACATTTCTTTCTACAAAAAAAAAGTTAAAAAATACTATGTGTGGCGCTTCCACGAGCACTACAGGGGGGTGGCAGAAGTGCTTCAAGGGACACTGAGATCTGCAAAAGGGGCAGTGTGTGGCATAGAGGTGGGTACCTGACTGGTAGCTCACAGTGCATCCTCTCATCTGGGTCTCTTACATGTCGCATAATGATGTGATGTGATACATCCTGGGCCAATCAGGTTCCTGGGGAATGGGCCGAGCTGCCGCAGAGTGAGACAATGAATATCCCTCTCAGCAGCTGACCCGGGTACTCGCCGGGCCCCTCCAACAAGCCCAGGCCAGGGTAAGCAGTACACGCTCTCCTCTCTCTCTTGGCGCCCCAGCTTATATAGATCAAGCCCACACTACATATTGCATTGTTATTAGACCCTGGATGCACCTAGGACCATGGGCGTCAGAAACGGCTCGCCCCCCCCACCCAAAAATAATAAATTTCAAAGGAATAGCAGCCACCGACTGTCAGGGCTGGGCAGCTTTATAGTAATAGGCTGCACAGCCCCTGCACCACATGGAGGAGGAGGTGTAATGTGCAGTCTTTAAGTTAAAACACCGCACATTACACCACCTCCTCTGTGTGGTGTAGGAGGGATTGTGCAGCCTATTACTATAAAGCACATCTTCTGACAGTCCGTGGCCGCCGCTTAGGTAAGATGGAGGGGCGGAGGATGGGAGGGGGCGGTGCCAGAACAATTTTATGTTGCCCCCCCAACAGAAAATCGTTCCAACGCCCCTGCCTAGGACATAAGTCAATTTAGTGATCACTGTTTATTGGTCAGTTCTCGTGCTAACTGAAAACAGAGCTTTTGCAATGTTAACATGTCCAGTCTTCTTTTTATACCTGTTTGACTGGTTTACTCTCTGGAACTTCCCCAAGCTGTTAATAATTTATGCATTCGCAACAAATATGATTTCATACATTTATTTCACCCAATAAAATAAGTCAATTAAACTTGCCAAGGCTTCTGTCTGCTTTGTTTTACTGTCATTTTCTTTAGATAAGCAACTATGGGCCTGATTCAGCATGGATTGCAACTGCGTAATCGCATGCAATGAATCTGCGAAAATATGCTAATGTCTGCCACCGCTCAGCCAACATAGAGACATCCACTACTGCCTTCTCACATTCGTAATACATCGCAGTCAAGTGTACAAATCGGTAACCTCTGAGAACATCGGCCCCTCATGCACTATTCTAGCAGGTCTAACCTTCAGGGCCGGATTATAGGGAGGGCGACAGGGGCGGTCGTCCTGGGTCCCCCATACATAGGGGGCCCAAACAGTGTTATCTGCCCCAATCCCCAAGATGAACTGTTTTTTTTTTTCTTTTTTAATCGGAACCGCCTGCTGCGGCCCGCGTTTAAGCCCCACCCCTGATATTTGGCTCCGCCCCTTCTGCTGCTGGCCAATATGCCTTGTTTCCCTGCCTCTGAACCAGTAAGTAATGTACATACTGTATGTATATGTGTACTGTGTCTATGTGTGTGTGGGTATGTATGTATGTGTGTGTGTATATATATATATATATATATATATATATATATATATATATACACAGTCAGGTCCATAAATATTGGGACATTGACAGAATTTTCAGATTTTGACCTCTATTCACCACCACAATGGTTATGAAATGAAACAAACAAGATGTGCTTTAACTGCAGACTTTCAGATTTCATTTGAGGGTAATTACATCTTTTTAAGGGGCCAAAAGTAATGGGACTATCAACTCAAAAGCTATTTCATGGACAGGTGTGGGCTATTCCCTCGTTATTTCATTATCAATTAAGCAGGTAAAAGGTCTGGAGTTGATTCTAGGTGTGACATTTGCATTTGGAATCAGTTGCTGTCAACTCTCAATATGAGATCCAAAGAGCTGTCACTATCAGTGAAGCAAGCCATCATTAGGCTGAAAAATCAAAACAAACCCATCAGAGAGATAGCAAAAACATTAGGTGTGGCCAAATCAACAATGTTTGGAACATTCTTAAAAAGAAAAAACGCACCAGAGTGCTCAGCAACACCAAAAGACCCGGATGACCACGGGAAACAACTGTGGTGGATGACGAAATAATTATTTCCCTGGTGAAGAAAAACCGCTTCACATCAGTTGGCCAAATCAAGAACACTCTCCAGGAGGTAGATGTATATAAAGTCAACAATCAAGAGAAGACTTCACAAGAGTGAATATAGAGGGTTCACCACAAGATACAAACCATTGGTGAGCCACAAAAACAGGAAGACCAGATTAGAGTTTGCCAAACAACATCTAAAAAAGCCATTACAGTTCTGGAACAACATCCTATGGACAGATGAGACAAAGATCAACTTGTACCAGAGTGATGGGAAGAGAAGAGTACGGAGAAGGAAAGGAACTGCTCATGATCCAAAACATACCACCTCATAAGTGAAGCATGGTGGTGGCAGTGTCATGGCGTGGGCATGTATGGCTGCCAATGGAACTGGTTACCTTGTATTTATTGATGATGTGACTGCTGACAAAAGCAGCAGAATGAATTCTGAAGTGTTTCGGGCAATATTATATGCTCATATTCAGTCAAATGCTTCAGAACTCATTGGACGGTGCTTCACAGTGCAGATGGACAATGACCCGAAGCATACTGCAAAAGCAACCAAAGAGTTTTTTAAGGCTAAAAAGTGGAATGTTATGCAATGGCCAAGTCAATCCCCTGACCTGAATCCGATTGAGCATGCATTTCACTTGATGAAGACAAAACTGAAGGGAAAATGCCCCAAGAACAAGCAGGAACTGAAGACATTTGCAGTAGAGGCCTGGCAGAGCATCACCAGGGATGAAACCCAGCGTCTGGTGATGTCTATGCGTTCCAGACTTTAGGCTGTAATTGCCTGCAAAGGATTTGCAACAAAGTATTAAAAAGTAAAAGTTAGATTTAAGATTGTTTAGTTTGTCCCATTACTTTTGGCCCCTTAAAAAGTGGGAGGCACATATAGAAACTGTGGTAATTCCTACACCGTTCACCTGATTTGGATGTAATTACCCTCAAATTAAATCTGAAAGTCTGCAGTTAAATCACATCTTGTTTGTTTCATTTCAAAGCCATTGTGGTGGTGAATAGAGGCCAAAATATGAAAATTCTGTCAATGTCCCAATATTTATGGACCTGACTGTATGTATGTATGTATGTATATATATATATATATATATATATATATATATAAATGTGTGTCTCTCTCTCTCTCTCTATATATATATATATATATATATATATATTGTATAAATGTGTGTTATATATATAGGCCCCCACACGTTTGTTGCCCAGGGGCCCCCACAGACCTTAATCTGGCCCTGCTAACTATACACAGAAAGTCTTGTTGCACACAGTGAGTACACGAGCTGCTTATGCAATCGCAGTGGCTAATTTATGCACGCCCATGCAACGGCGTTCAAACGGACAGGCACACCTGTGTTTCTCCAACCACTCCCCCGTCACCACCCCCAAATGCTCATGGCCTGTCACTCACTCTGAGATGGATTCCACAGTGCGTCTGTAATTACAGTGCGATCGCAGCGCACGGGCAGTACATATGCATGCACAGTATGCAACAATCGATCGATCTGCGTACACAGTTGCAATTGCGATCCATGCTGAATCAGGCCTTATGATCAGGGCAAACATAAAAATTGAAATTTTATATATACTCTATATATAGAGTCTGGTGATGTCTATGTGTTCCAGACTTCAGGCTGTAATTGCCTGCAAAGGATTTGCAACAAAGTATTAAAAAGTGAAAGATAGATTTAGGATTGTTTAGTTTGTCCCATTACGTTTTGACCCCTTAAAAAGTGGGAGGCACATGTAGAAACCTTTGTAATTCCTACACCGTTCACCTGATTTGGATGTAATTACCCTCAAATTAAATCTGAAAGTCTGCAGGTAAAGCACATCTTGTTTGTTTCATTTCAAAGCCATTGTGGTGGTGAATAGAGGCCAAAATATTAAAATGCTGTCAATGTGATGCTGTCAATGTCCCAATATTTATGCACCTGACTGTATATATATATATATATATAATATACTGTATACAATGCTGTATGTACATGACTATCTAAAGGTATGATAGGGAAATATATATTATGGGCCTGATTCAGCAGTCGGTGATTCACGCAAGTACACTGCTGAATGCAGTCAGGTTATCGGGAATCTGCGAGTGTGCAGAATGAGTCCTTTTAAGACGTACGCAAGCCCGTGAATGCCTCTGCCTGATTGACAGGCAGAGGCATTTAAGGGGCGGTGCGGGGACGTATGCAGTCTGCTGGGCTCGCAAGCCGGCCAGCATGAGTAAGGTCTCATACACCTCCTGCTGCATTTGCATTATTGCAAGGATCGCAGTTGCAAAGCTGCCCGCGTGCAGCTTTGCAATTGCGATCCTTGCTGAATCAGGCCCTATATGTGTTAGTGTTAAATGTTATTTTGTAGTAGATCTGAGTTGGTGTAACCAATACAGTGTGTAATGCTAGGCACATGCCTGAATGATTTCACTCGCGATCCAGCTGACTTTGCAGTTTTAGAGCAATTAATTGATCTTGAGAAAATCCAATTTTGAGTGTACACACAAGTGATTCATTATTCCAATCAAAACGATTATCTGTTGTAAGATCATCACAAATGCATCCCTCCCAACTGTACCGATTTCAGTGAGACAGTTCCACTTTTCGGATGCTGTCACACCTGCGAGCTGCAGTGTCCCACGGCCATTGGCATGGTTGGTAGGAGCAATTCATCACTGAATAGATGCTCCTAAGTGTGGGGAGGAGAGCTGGAGGCAGTCCAGCCACTTGTGGGCATGCCTCCTGAGTGACGAAAACGGGATGTACCGTGAGCCCATGCTGCTCCTCTGAAACCATGCCCACTTTTCGGGCACACCACAGTAGTGCACGCATGGTCCCAAATTGAGAAGTACAGTTGTTGGGAGGCTATGCAAAGGTGATGTTTTTAAATGAACTATCATCAGAAATGTTGAAACATTTGATTGGAAATTCATACACACTACAAAATGCATGATATTGGCTCATTGGTTTGCAGGGGTTGTGTATGATATGTTGAATATGGTCATAATGTCGACGATGACTATGCAAATAGTGATGAAATGTTAGAATATCGACATTGACTGACTGTGACTTCCGGGTCCTGGTGTTCATGTTCTGGGTCAGACCTCCGATCCTCTGGCATTTGGGTGAGTATTTCTCCTCTAACCCTAATCCCTACCCCTAACCCACCCTCTAGTATGTAACCCAACCCCCTCCCCCAACAACCTAACCCTAACCTCCCCCCATGCTGCCTAACTCTAAACCGCCTAACCTTTCCACCCGCAGCCTAACCCTAGTGTTGACATTCAGATAATGTCGACATTCACCTGTCGACATTCTGAGAATATGGACATATTGGCTGGCAACATTTTAACAGTGTTGACATTTTAACAATGTCGAAATCAAAACTGTCAACATTATGAATGCTGGCATTATTATTGTCGACCTTTTGACTACATCCACTTTTGGAAAGAAGTTGTGCAGCAGGTCAGATCCAATAATCCAATCCGACTGGTTTTGGAACGATAATCGTCCCTGAGAGCTGCATACACACTCTAACATTATCAGACTGAGCAGCAGAAAATGGGCTGATTGCCATGATTATTGCATAGTGTGTACCTAGTCTTAGATAGGAACTTCTCAGCCTGTCTTTTGTAATTTATTGGGACTACTTCAGAGTTGGGAGAAAGGGACCTGGTGTCACAGATGATCAGGCCAGGTCCCATTTTTATTTTTTTAATATCCTGCTGAGGCTCTAAATCATTTTGGTCTGGGACAGCTGTGTGGCCCCAGCACTGCTGTGCATCCCCTGGAACCAGCTACCAATCAGCAGCTATCTCCCATACTCTTATCACCCCTCACCTCTGCACTGCACTGGTTTCTATGTGACCATGCCCCCATTTCATTATGCACACTGTGAAGTGTAAATTGTAACACACCTACCACTGAGGTAAGTGCTGCCCATCAATGCCTTCCTCATGCCTGTTTATTTACACCTACCACACTTATGTGGTAATGGAATCATCTCCATGTGGACATCAGTAAAGCAAAGCAGTAAAGTCTGATGACCCCCATGGTGCCTCAAGTGGGGAGTACTGAGGGTCAGGGCCAGATTATGCATGAGACATTACAGGTGGCTGTTTAGAGCCTAGTGGGATTTAGGAGGCCCCCTGCCACCTGTCACCATCATGTACTAAAGCCTGTTTGGTGCTTGTTATTTAAGGCACAATCATAAGCAGAGGAGAGATGGGTGCGGCAGCAAGTGGGGGGAGGTGGGTTTGCGTCAGGAGTGAGCCTCGGGGAGGAGGTGCTACACATACACATGGAACTACAGAGACAGCCTTAGTGTTGTCCCATGAGGCATCAGAGGAGCATGTGCTGAATTCTGATTGGAGGAGCTCAGCACATGCTCCTCTGACACCTAGACCTACTGTAGGGATGTTTGACAATGAGAAAATAATAAATTGCTTTTTACAAGGTGCACTAGAAACCAGGGGCATAACTAGACCTAGGGGGGCCCCATAGCAAAATTTTAATGAGCCCTTCTAGGTTCCCCCCTCCCCCTCTGCATATTTTATTAAGAAAGTTCAGTCATGGTGGAGAAACCCATGTGGCATGGGTGGTGCTGGATGTAACATTTTCTACTGCTGAGATAAACTATGATAGGAAATCTTAAACATTATTGCTTATTGTTGAATAGACCCGTTTTGGTTTTTTTATGGATTAGCCTGCTGTGTAATGGTTTGCTTTAGATTCTGTTGATGAATGATGAGCGGTTTGGTCTCAAAGAAACCCACATGAACCAAATTTAGGGGTATAGAGTAGCAGATGCGTCACTAGAGTTGGTGTCACCTGGTGCTGTAACTCATGGTATCGCCAGGGCCGTAGAAAGCCGGTCTGGGTGAAGGGGGCAGGGCCTATATGCGACAGCCCAGCACATAGCAGAGGGAGAGGTGAGCAGCATCGGACTCGGGCCACCGCCGGGCCCCTCCAGCATCCCGTGCCCATGTAATTAGTACTCGCTCCCCCTTCCCTCTTGGTGCCCCCCCAACTACCAAAAAAAAATAATAATCAAATAATCAAATACAGGGACAAAAGTAGGATTATTATAAGGGGGTTTACACACACATGTATGTCTGTAAGCGAGTGTATATGTATATATATATATATATATATATATATACACACACAGTCAGGTGCATAAATATTGGGACATTGACAGAATTTTCATATTTTGGCCTCTATTCACCACCACAATGGCTTTGATTTGAAACAAACAAGATGTGCTTTAACTGCAGACTTTCAGATTTAATATGAGGGTAATTACATCCAAATTAGGTGAACGGTGTAGGAATTACAACGGTTTCTATATGTGCCTTACACTTTTCAATGGGCCAAAAGTAATGGGACAAACTAAACAATCCTAAAGCTAACTTTCACTTTTTAATACTTTGTTGCAAATCCTTTGCAGGCAATTACAGCCTGAAGTCTGGAACGCATAGACATCACCAGACGCTGAGTTTCATCCCTGGTGATGCTCTGCAAGGTCTCTACTGCAAATGTTTTCAGTTCCTGCTTGTTCTTGGGGCATTTTCCCTTCAGTTTTGTCTTCATCAAGTGAAATGCATGCTCAATTGGATTCAGGTTGGGGGATTGACTTGACCATTGCATAACATTCCACTTTTTAGCCTTAAAAAACTCTTTGGTTGCTTTTGCAGTATGCTTCGGGTCATTGTCCATCTGCACTGTGAAGCGCCGTCCAATGAGTTCTGAAGCATTTGACTGAATATGAGCATATGATATTGCCCGAAACACTTCAGAATTAATTCTGCTGCTTTTGTCAGCAGTCACATCATCAATAAATACAAGGGAACCAGTTCCATTGGCGGCCATACATGCTTACGCCATGACACTACCACCACCATGCCTCACTGATGAGGTGGTATGTTTTGGATCATGAGCAGTTCCTTTCCTTCTCCATACTTCTCTTCCCATCACTCTGGTACAAGGTGATCTTTGTCTCATCTGTCCATAGGATGTTGTTCCAGAACTGTAATCTCTTTTTTAGATGTTGTTTGGCAAACTCTAATCTGGTCTTCCTGTTTTTGAGGCTCACCAATGGTTTACATCTTGTGGTGAACCCTCTATATTCACTCTTGTGCAGTCTTCTCTTGATTGTTGACTTTGACACATATACACCTACCTCCTGGAGAGTGTTCTTGATTTGGCCAACTGTTGTGAAGGGGTTTTTCTTCACCAGGGAAATAATTCTTCTGTCGTCCACCACAGTTGTTTTCCGTGGTCTTTCGGTGTTGCTGAGCTCTCCGGTGCCTTCTTTCTTCTTAAGAATGTTTCCAAACAGTTGATTTGGCCACACCTAATGTTTTTGCTATCTCTCTGATGGGTTTGTTTTGATTTTTCAGCCTAATGATGGCTTGCTTCACTGATAGTGATAGCTCTTAAGACTGTTAAGGGCCAGCCTCTGTGCTTTCGACAGATTATCAAAATGAACGGATTTGTTTTTTAATGTGTTTTTAATTTTATTACTTTAATTTGGGGATTTTTTTCAATAGTTGTTTGTTTTTTCTTTCTGACATTGTCCTTTGGTCATTATAGTGTTTAATTTTTGTTTAATTTTTTCGTGGTATAATACAATTTTGCTGTGGGTCCTAAATCCATCAGAGCCAATATGCTTTGTCCCTGACATGAATTGCTAACGTTTTTCACCAGCTGGAGGGTTAGTTATATGCAGAATTCGTGTGCTGAACTTAGCACAGTCATTACAGTCCGTTTTTGATGAGATCAGCTAGTGTTGCTGATCAGCTGGAGGTTTGTTTACACATGTGACCAGACTAAGACATTTCCTGGTTCAGCTGGTATTGTTTCCCCTGTGGAACGCATGGGCTATACAGGTGACACGCATAGTTGTGGGCGCCATTTTGTTTTTCAAATTTTTTTTTTTTCAACAGTCGTTTTAAGTGTTATGCCTTTAAGATATATGGCTCACACTTTCTCAGGAGCCAATCGCTATGCTATCTATACTTAGTGTTATTTCAGAGTGGTAATCTTTAACCTATATGTGATTTTAGCATTTACCATGAGTTTATTGGTGGGTGGAGCTATAGGACCTGCAGCAGGTATATCAGAGGCAAGGGACAGTGGTTACTCAGTATGCTTTGTGGTGTTGTTCTGTTCACACTGGCTTGGATTGTCCTGATGACGGTCCCTGTGAGGATCGAAACGTCGACAATATGGTGATGTTTTTAAAGATGATTCTATTAAAGATGTGATTTTATCTTCATTTTCTACCTGGTGAGTGCCTTTTTTCTATTTTTGTATTTTTGGATTCTGCTGGATCTCTAAGGAGCACCGCCTATATATATATATATATATATATATATATATATATATATATATATTAGGGGTGTGCACCGGCCACTTTTCGTGTTTTGTGTTTTGGTTTTGGATCTGGATCTTTCTTCGTGTTTTGGATCTGGATTGGTTTTGCCAAAACCACCCTTCCGTGTTTTGGGTTCTGGGTTTTGTGTTTTGGATCTGTATTTTTTTTTAAAAAAAGCATAAAAACAGCTAAAATCACAGAATTTGTAGGTTTTTCTGCTCCTATGCTATTATTAACCTCAATAACCTTAATTTCCACTCATTTCCAGTCTATTCTGAACACCTCACAATAGTGTTTTTATGTCCAAAACGTTGCACCGAGGTAGCTGGATGACTATGCTAAGCGACACGAGTGGGCGGCACAAACACGTGACCCATCTAGGCGTGAAACTGCAGTGGCAGACAGGATGGCAGTTTGAAAAACTAGGCCCCAAACTGTACATAATGCAAAGAAAAAAAAGAGGTGCAAGATGGAATTGTCCTTGGGCCCTCCCACCCACCCTTATGTTGTATAAACAGGACATGCACACTTTAACAAACCAATCATTTCAGCGCCAGGGTCTGCCACACAACTGTGGCTGAAATGATTGGTTCGTTTGGGCCCCCACAAAACAAGCTGGCAATTAATGTGTCCCTGCACAAACTGGCTCTATGGAGGCAAGATGTCATCCTCATCCTCCTCATCCACCGATTCCTCACCCTCTTCAGTGTGTACATCCTCATCCTCACAAAGTATTAACTCGTCCCCACTTGAATCCACCACCACAGGTCCCTCTGTACCTTCTGGAGGCTGGTCTCCCTGGAAGAGCTGATAATTCATTTTGATGAACATCATCTTCTCCACATTCTGTGGAAGCAACCTCCTACGCCTTTCGCTGACAAGGTTCCCGGCTGCACTAAACACTCTTTCGGAGTACACACTGGAGGGGGGGCAACTCAGGTAAAATAGAGCCAGTTTGTACAGGGGCCTCCAAATTGCCTCTTTTTCCTGCCAGTACAGGTATGGACTGTCTGCCATGCCTACTTGGATGCTGTCACCGATGTAATCCTCCACCATTCTGTCAATGGTGACAGTATCATATGCAGTGACAGTAGACATGTCAGAAATTGTTGCCAGGTCCTTCAGTCCGGACCAGATGTCCAAACTTGGTCCTGCCTGCCCTGCATCACCGCCAGCGGGTTGCTTAGGATACCTAAGTTTTTTCCTGGCAGCCCCAGTTGCAGGAGAAAATGAAGAAGGAGCCGTTGACGTGTCACGTTCCGCTTCAGCTGACAGTGTGTTCACCAGCAGGTCTTTGCACCTCTGCAGGCTTGTGTCGGCCGGAAAGAGAGACACCACATAGGCTTTAAACCTAGGATCGAGCACGGTGGCCAAAACGTAGTGGTCTGATTTCAACAGATTGACCACCCTGGAATCCTGGCAAAGCGAATGAAGGGCTTCATCCACAAGTCCCACATGCCGAGCGGAATCGCTCCGTCTTAGCTCCTCCTTCACTTTCTCCAGCTGCTTCTGCAAAAGCCTGATGAGGGGAATGACCTGACTCAAGCTGGCAGTGTCTGAACTGACTTCACGTGTGGCAAGTTCGAAGGGCTGGAGAACCTTGCACAACACGGAAATCATTCTCCACTGCGCTTGAGTCAGGTGCATACCCCCTCCTTTGCCTATGTCATAGGTGGATGTATAGGCTTGTATGGCCTTTTGCTGCTCCTCCATCCTCTGAAGCATATAGAGGGTTGAGTTCCACCGCGTCACAACCTCTTGCTTCAGGTGATGGCGGGGCAGGTTCAAGAGTGTTTGCTGGCGCTCCAGTCTTCGGCACGCAGTCGCTGAATGGCGAAAGTGGCCAGAAATTTTTCGGGCCACCCAAAGCGTCTCCTGCACGCCCCTGTCGCTTTTCAGAAAATTCTGCACCACCAAGTTTATTGTGTGAGCAAAACATGGGACGTGCTGGAATTTGCCCAGATGTAATGCCCGCACAATATTGGTGGCGTTGTCAGATATCACAAATCCCCAGGAGAGTCTAAGTGGGGTAAGCCACTGGGCGATGATTTCCCTCAGTTTCTCTAAGAGGTTGTCGGCGGTGTGCCTCTTACTGAAACCGGTGATACACAGCGTAGCCTGCCTTGTAACGAGCTGGCATTTCTGAGATGCTGCTACTGGTGACGCTGCTGCTGTTGCTGCGTAAGGTGATACATCTACCCAGTGGGCTGTCACAGTCATATAGTCCTTAGTCTGCCCTGTTCCACTTGTCCACATGTCCGTGGTTAAGTGGACATTGTGTACAACGGCATTTTTCAGGACACTGAGGACACTTTTTCTGACGTTTCTGTACAGTCTCGGTATCGCCTGCCTAGTGAAGTGGAATCTAGACGGGATTTGGAACCGGGGACACACTACCTCCATCAATTGTCTAAATCCCACTGCACTAATGGCGGATACCGGACGCACGTCTAACACCAACATAGCAGTCAAGGCCTCAGTTATACGTTTTGCTTCAGGATGACTGCTGTCGTACTTCATCCTCCTCGCTAAGGACTGTTGGAGGGTCAATTGTTTAGTAAAAGTAGTGGTGTTCCTACTTCCTCTCTGGGATGATGAACGACTCCCAGCAGCAGCAACAGCAGCAGCGGCAGCAGTAGGCGTAGCAATGCAGGATCCTCCGGAGGAATCCCGGATAGGAGAGTCAGTCATGCCAGTGACATGGCCTGCAGGACTACTTCCGATCCTAACTAAGGAGGAAATTGACGAGGAGGGAGTTGACGGTGTGGTTTGCAGGCGCTTGGATACAACAGGACAACGGGATTTAGGTGTCCCTGGACTGCTTACGGTCTTAGCCAAAGTTTCTGAACTTGACAGTAACTTTTTATGAACGCGCTGCAGGTGCCGTATAAGGGAGGATGTTCCTAGGTGGTTGACGTCCCTACCCCTACTTATTTCACCTTTACATATGGTACATATGGCAAGACAGTTGTTGTCCGGATTTGGATAGAAATATTGCCAGACCAAAGAGGTGGAATGTTTGGTCTTCTGCCCAGGCATGACCGTGATGGGCTTTTTCATCCCACGGACAACAACTGTCTCCCCCGGAGCCTGATTTAAACAAACCACATCACCATCAGAATCCTCCTCGCCAACTTCCTCCTCAGCGCCAGCTACACCAGTATCCTCATCCTGTTGTACTTCAACAGTGACATCTTCAATTTGCATATCAGCAAGTGGACTGTGGGTGCTCCTTTCAGCACTTGCAGGGGGCGTGCAAATGGTGGAAAGAGCCACCTCTTCCCGTCCAGTGCTGGGAAGGTCAGGCATCGCAACCACCACCACACTTGGACTCTCCTTGGGGATTTGTGATATCTTCTTAGAAAGCACAGTTCTTCGCTGTGCTTTTGCCAGCTTAACTCTTTTGATTTTTTTAGTGGGAGGAGGGCTTCCATCGTCATGTGAAGCTGAACCACTAGTCATGAACATACTAGGGATCGACCTTAGCCGTTCCTTGCCACTCCGTGTCGTAAATGGCATATTGGCAAGTTTACGTTTCTCTTCAGCTGATTTAAATGTCTTTTTCAAGGTCATTTTCCTGAACTTTGCCATTTGGGATTGTATGTGCCCTCTACTATGACATTGGGCATCGGCCTTGGCAGACGACGTTGATGGCATGTTATCGTCTATGTCATGACTAGTGGCAGCAGCTTCAGCACTAGGAGGAAGTGGTTCTTGATCTTTCTCTATTTTATTTTTATCGGAGAAAGTTTGGTCCTCCATTTATGTTATATCGATTTGATATATACGTGCGGCTAAACACAGAAAATATTTTTTTTTTGGGTTTGGACTGGAGTGTACTTTGTGGGTTACAGCACCCTTTAACGGTCAAGCCAGCCGGCCCTTTACTTATGACACAGGCGCACGCTTGGCACTACTTTGTTGATGCACGTGCGGCTACTGCGCACACAATTCACAAACACAGAAAATAATTTTTTTTTGGTTTGGACTGGAGTGTATTTTCGGGGGTTACAGCACCCTTAACGGTCAAGCCAGCCGGCCCTTTACTTATGACACAGGCGCACGCTTGGCACTACTTTGTTGATGCACGTGCGGCTACTGCGCACACAATTCACAAACACAGAAAATAATTTTTTTTTGGTTTGGACTGGAGTGTACTTTCGGGGGTTACAGCACCCTTTAACGGTCAAGCCAGCCGGCCCTTTACTTATGACACAGGCGCACGCTTGGCACTACTTTGTTGATGCACGTGCGGCTACTGCGCACACAATTCACAAACACAGAAAATAATTTTTTTTTTGGTTTGGACTGGAGTGTACTTTCGGGGGTTACAGCACCCTTAACGGTCAAGCCAGCCGGCCCTTTACTTATGACACAGGCGCACGCTTGGCACTACTTTGTTGATGCACGTGCGGCTACTGCGCACACAATTCACAAACACAGAAAATAATTTTTTTTTTGGTTTGGACTGGAGTGTACTTTCGGGGGTTACAGCACCCTTTAACGGTCAAGCCAGCCGGCCCTTTACTTATGACACAGGCGCACGCTTGGCACTACTTTGTTGATGCACGTGCGGCTACTGCGCACACAATTCACAAACACAGAAAATAATTTTTTTTTTGGTTTGGACTGGAGTGTACTTTGGGGGTTACAGCACCCTTTAACGGTCAAGCCAGCCGGCCCTTTACTTATGACACAGGCGCACGCTTGGCACTACTTTGTTGATGCACGTGCGGCTACTGCGCACACAATTCACAAACACAGATAATAATTTTTTTTTTGGTTTGGACTGGAGTGTACTTTCGGGGGTTACAGCACCCTTAACGGTCAAGCCAGCCGGCCCTTTACTTATGACACAGGTGCACGCTTGGCACTACTTTGTTGATGCACGTGCGGCTACTGCGCACACAATTCACAAACACAGAAAATAATTTTTTTTTTGGTTTGGACTGGAGTGTACTTTCGGGGGTTACAGCACCCTTAACGGTCAAGCCAGCCGGCCCTTTACTTATGACACAGGCGCACGCTTGGCACTACTTTGTTGATGCACGTGCGGCTACTGCGCACACAATTCACAAACACAGAAAATAATTTTTTTTTGGTTTGGACTGGAGTGTACTTTCGGGGGTTACAGCACCCTTAACGGTCAAGCCAGCCGGCCCTTTACTTATGACACAGGCGCACGCTTGGCACTACTTTGTTGATGCACGTGCGGCTACTGCGCACACAATTCACAAACACAGAAAATATATTATATTTTTAGCACTTGGGGGGAGCACCCCTGATGGACAGAGCACCCCCTGGACAACACTACAGCACCTCTTTAGGACTGGGACACTGCACAGGACTTTGGAGTGGACACAGCCCCTATGGAGAACTGACTGCACAACACAGTCCAGCCAGCCCCTATGGACTTTGAAGTAGTGGACACAGCCCCTATTAACAACAGCAGCACAGCACAACACAGCCAGCCCCTATGGACTTTGAAGTAGTGGACAACAGCAGCACTACACTACACTACACTACACAGCCCTAACTCCCACCCTCCCTCTTCACTGTCCACAGCCGAGTGAGAAAATGGCGCCGACGTGGGTACCTTATATAGGATCCAAAACCCGCGAGACTCGGAAGGCGGGAAGATGACGTTTTGCCTCGATTTCAGAATCCGAGTCAGGCGGGAAAAGTCGAGCCTGACTCGGATCGGACTCGGATCGGGGGGGCTCGGGGGGGTTCGGATTTCAGAAATCCGAACCCGCTCACCCCTAATATATTTATATATATATATATATATATATGTGACTTATATTTGAAGCTTTGAGTGCGGACTTACGATATTATATATATATATACATACACACATGCATATAGATATACACATATATGCACACATACCTTACACACACACACAAACACATATATATATATATATATACACAGATATATCACTCATATATTACAAACAAACTTACCTTGCAGCAAGTCTGATGAAGACAGGACCTGGAAGGCTGGCACCACCATGTAATTAGGCCCCTCTCCCTCACGACAAAATGCTGTGATTCGTGGGTCAATCGAGAGGGGACGGGGCCACCTGACGTCATTCTAATGGAATCGTGTCATATTGGCTCCACCTCCTTCATATTGACCCGCAAATCGCTGCAATTTGCCAAGAGGGGGGCGGGACTTAAGAACATGGTTCTGCCCTGCACTCCAGTCTGTCAGAGGGGGTTTTGTGGGCGTGTGTATGCAGCTTTTGGTGTCACCCCCTTGGAGGGTGACAGCCGGTGCGACCCGCACCCCACTAGTGATGCCACTGCAGAGTAGCACTGAGTCATGACTCAAATCTATGCACCAAAATCAGACCTTGTCACAAGGCAAAACATCTTTTTTATGGAAATCTCAGATATCACTTGTTTTCAATCACATAATCCAAACCCAACATGAAGCAGAATATACATAATTTTCCCATAATTCTCTGTGCTCTTGGTTTTTTTTACAACATATAAGGGCACTCTGTGGATGCTCGTCTGCTATTTGACACTTGTAGGCAAAGGACCGCTGTCAGTAAATACAGGTGTCCATGGGCTCGCTGCTCTGCAACTCTGACACTTGTGCTGGAGGTAACATCATTTTAAACACCACAATCTGCAGTAATCTTTGTTTCCTCTTCAGAGACAGGACTCCATCCTATACACCAGTCAGTGGGTTGCACCAGCATTCTTTGCTGCATTGTCTCTAGCTACAGTAGAGTATAACCTGTTACCTTGCTAACCAGACCTGTCTTTAAGTTATAATAATTATAATAAACTTGAAGTTGATACTAGTGACTGTGAGAGGCAGGCTTTCTGCTAGTTTCTAATATTTTCCAGCTTGCTGGAAAATAATCTTACTTATATATTGTTTGCACTACTAATAGCTTGCAGTGCAAAGAACCATTGTATTAAATAAAGGTTTGTATTTAACTACTTATTTTTATTTGTTAGTGAACTAAACTTTACCAAAGAAAAAAATACATCAATTTTCAACACTCTTAAAAGCATCTCTAAACAATGATCTTGTTGTTCTTATATTATGTGCAGAGTTATATTACAGTTTACCTAGGAATCTGCATTCATTTGATAATTACAACTAATAATACTTGACTGAAATCCAGACACCTATATATAGCGTATTTATTTTATCAATATGCAAAGGACCATTATTGTCCTAATATATTTATTTGCATTATTTCTGAGCCATTTAGGCATCTGTTCCATAAGGAAACCTTCACTTTGGTTACATATTGCAACTTTTGTTTTGCTCTATATCTAGGTACTGTTCCACTTTGTGTCAATCATACAGAAATCTATTATTACAAAGATATATTTAGAAACATAGTGGATTATTTTTTAAGCATTCTATCAGAATCATGTTAAAGGCCATAATAACCAACCTGATATTTAGATAATTTATGTGTATGTAATTGTCACTATGGACACTTAATAGGAACTGACATATATAGTTGTGAGCTGTGCTTAGCACTGGGTTTTGAAACACAATTTCAAAATTGTTTTCATTTGGATTTTTAACGCATTAGTTACAATATATGTAATAACAGAGGTAATCACTATAATTGATATACAAGCAAAGAAATATTAGTAATACAAAGATTACTTAAATTACAATTGAGTGACATCCTCTCATGGTAGAAGAGTGAGAGGAGGAGAAAAATAAGAGAAGGGAAGAAAAAGAAGGAAAAGGAAAAAAAAAGGGGGGAGCCCACTACCCTCTACATAAACCAAGCTGTATAGAAGGGTCAGATTGACATATTCTGATTTCATACCATAATGCTGCACAAAAACAACTGTGAATTTGTATCTAGGGGTCTGAGCGCCCCTGGCAAGCTAAGGGACAGCACCCCCCCGCTCGCTTGCATTTTCCCCTACCACACAATAGGGCGGGTCGGCTTAAGAATGAACTCTGACTCCTCCCATCTCTACTTATGACTCCTCCTACTTCCAATCCTGACCCCTCCCATTGTATTGTTATTGGTATAGTTTATATTTAATCAATTTTTTTGTCCTCACTTATATGTATAGTTAATTTTTTGTTGTTGAGAAAGATAACTGGCTGCGGTGCCCTCCTAGGATGACGGCCCGTCCAAGTATATGGAGAAGAACAAGGCGGCACTCAGCAGACTTTCAAGGTAAGTAAAAATCCTTTAATCCAACGTTTCGTATATGTATCCCTGAAGACGGTGGTTAACCCCGAAACGTCAGATTAAAGGATTTAGTCTGCTGAGTGCCGCCTTGTTTCCCTCTCCCTCTCCCCTCCCCTGTCTTTTTTCTGTAGCTGGAGGTGGGGCTTGGTTCTATTCTGACAGGACAGCCAGGGGCAAGGGCATGATTTTCAGGGAGGGGGGAGGGGGGGTTGCAAATATATATATATATATATATATATATATATGACATACAAGCATACACACATAACATATTTACAAACACACACTAACACAGCATACATAGACACATATCATACACACGACATACTTACAAACACACACACAGCATACATACATACACAACAAGCTTACAAACACACACACATAACACACACATGACATGCTTACAAACACACACACATAACATACACACATGACATGCTTACAAACACACACAGCATACATACACACATGACATACTTACAAACACACACACAGCATACAAACACACACAGCATACATACACACACATAACATACACACGACATACTTACAAACACACAGCATACAAACACACACCCCACCCAGCCAACACTAACAAGAGACTGACCTGTTAACCTCTCAGTGCTGTGCCGCGCCGAACAGCTCCTCGATCCCTTGCACTGGGAGATAAGTCACCTCATGACGTCTCAAGCCAGTGCTTCACAGTGCACCATGCGGGAGCTGAGGGAGGCAGAGCTCACAGGCTCACAACAGGGCTGTGGATAGATCCCCTTCCGTAGATGTACCTACTGAAGGGGATCTATACACAACCCTCACAGTCACAGCAGTCAGGACAGCCGGGTGCGCCGCTGATATACACCACAGCGGGCACCCAGCAAACAAAAATTGCAGCAGCGGCCGGGTCAGCATTCTCCGCTCAGTGTGGCCACCCTACCTACCTATCCTTTGCAACGGGTGCCCAGCACACCATACCTGTCTGTCCACAGCAGAGCGCATGTATTGCTATGGTGGAACTGCCGGGTGGCGCCACCTGGCGGCCGGCGCTCCTGGCCAGTGCCATCCTGGCCAAAGTATAGATACGCCCCTGGGTCTGAGTGCAACTGCATAATTATATATTTCCATATCTGGGAAATTAATTCCACCTTCTAGTCTATTTCACGGCAACAATTGTAGACTGAGTTGAGGTCTCTTTTTTTTCAAAATAAATTACTTAAAGGCAGCATCAATTTGTTTAATATCTGTTCTGGTAAGAACTACTGGCAGAACCTGCAAGGGGTATAGCAACTGTGGAAAAGTAGTCATTTTGATTTGTTCTATTTAAATAGGACAATTGTTAGTGTTGCCAACCATCCAAGTCCTTAAGAGCTGTATCTATGACATGTTTAACATTAATAGCATATAGATTATAAACATTTTTAGGAAGACAACGCCTTAAAAAGGGAATATCCGTTTCTGCCCATTTCATATTACCTAAATCCAAACTATTCTTATTAAGAGGGGTATTTAAGGCCTTAACAATCTCTATGCTGATGATACTCATATATACATTCCCACGACCTCTCTCCTTCTCTCTTCAATCATATCTCCAACTGTCTCCCTGCTATCTCTTCCTGGATGTCCCAGCGATTTCTTAAACTTAATATGTCTAAGACTGGGCTGATCATTTTAACACCCTCTTATATAACCGCACTTCCCACCATTTCTTTATCAATTGATGGCACAACTATCTCCTCTAGCCCCAAAGTGAGCTGTCTTTGAGTTATCCTGGACTCCTTCCTCTCCTTCAAACCACATATCCGGAATCTCTCGCAGTCTTGTCGTTTCCATCTTAAAAATATTTCCAAGATTAGACCCTTTCTCACCCAGGATGCCCCTAAAACCCTCATACACTTACTGGTCATCTCCAGATTGGACTACTGTAACCTCCTCCTATCTGGCCTCCCCAACTCCCTTCTCTCTCCTCTCCAGTCTGTCCTCAATGCTGCTGCTCGACTCATCTTCCTCTCCAAACACTCTGCATCTGCCTCCCCTCTCCTACAAGCCCTCCACTGGCTCCCCTTTCCTTCCAGAACCAAATTCAAGGTTCTCACACTCACTTACAAAGCCCTCACCCACTCCTCTCCCATTTACATCTCTGACCTCATCTCCCTTCACTCTCCTGTACGCCGTCTTCATTCAACAAATGCACAAAGCCTCTCATGCCAACTGATTACTTCCTCCCACTCCTGCCTCCAAGATTTTGCCCGCGCTGCTCCCCGACCTTTGGAACTCTCTCCCTCTTCCCATCAGACTCTCCACTTCTTTACAATCCTTCAACCAGGCTCTAAAGACCCACTACTTCATCAAAGCCTTCAAGCTCTCATCTTAACTTGCTGCTACATGCTCCTTTCTACCTGTCTACCTGATCTGTGTCACACCTAGGGGCGCTGAGAGCGGGGGGAGCGGGTACAAATTACCCGGGCTTTCTAGAGGGGCCCGGCGGAGGCCCAGGTCCGGTACTGCTCCCCCTGTCTTTCATCACAGCAGCCCAGCACACGCTGCTGTGTGCTGGGCTGCACTGAGAGACTGCTCGCGGCTGCTATGAAGCAGCCACAGCAGTCTCCTATGCCTGTGGGGGGAGCGATCGCACCCCCCACTGGTTATGCGCCGGGTTTGGAGCGCCTCCCTCGCCAGCGCACAGCCCGGTGCTGCAAAACTTTTTTTTTCTCGAAGGGGGTGTGGCCACACCTCCCGCGATTAGGCCCCACCCCCTTTACCTAGGCCCGCCACGGCTCTCGGCGAGCCTGGTCACAAATGTTCGTCTGCCCCTCCCCTTTAGAATGTACGGTCTTACGAGCAGGGCCCTCTACCCTCTTGTGCTTCTCCTTACTTTACTTTCATCTACATCTTACTCCGCACTAGGGCACCTAACACTTGGTTACTTTGCTCTGTTGCTTATCTGGGTGTTATGGTTGCTAATGTAGCAATGTCCTTATCCTGCATGGTATTGTAAGTCGTTGGTCACCTATTTGTTTATGTACTTTGTAAGGTGCTGCAGGACACTTGTGGTGCTATATAAATGATAATAATTTAGAATAGTTTATGATAAAACACGAGATCCTGTAAAAATCATCTAATTTAGAAAGAAGGGGAGATAAACTAAGTTGCTGATTGTCAATAATAATAAGAAGGTCATCGGCAAAAGCTGAGACTTTGACATCTGTAGAACCAAAATAAATACCTGTAAAAATGGACCAGGATTGCAGAACAATAATAAGGGGTCTCAGGCCATATTAAACAACAAAGTGGATGTAACCATAAGTTTAATAAGTTAATTTCTACATGCCAAAGTACCATGCAGTATTTTGTTCATGTTTATTTTTAGAGAATGGCCAACTGGTAGGTCAAACAGTACCTAGGTACCAGTGGTGAGCTCATTTGAGACAGTTAGTAATAGAAGTACCTTATATGGTGTGAGCCAACCCCATGAATGTGGTCAGCAAAAAGAATGGTATATGAAGGGTTGACTGACAAAGGGTGAAAGAAAGGAAATACATCAGAAGGAAGAATGGGGGGTTCGTGTAAGGCATTGGAATGACCTGAACCTGTGCTTAGATGTCTGCAAGTGTGACCATCCATTACCGATATGAAACAGACCTCCCATAAATGAAGATATGAAGGACATGTGTGACCACATATAAGTTGAGCATTGCTGCACCAATAGACTGTATTTCTACCTCTGTTTTGTTCTTTGATAATAAACTGCTGCTTGTTTATATAACCTTATAAATCTGGTTATGGATATCTTTATTCAATTACGTGATATTTCTTCACCGATATCCATATGTTATAAACATCCCACTGGGAACAGGGCACAATGGACATCCTTGTCTATTTTCCTCTAAACATTTGAATAGAGCCACCTAGAAGACCATTTATTAGTAATTTCATATGAGGGGAATTATTGAAATATTTAATGATATAAATATAAGAGGAGCCAAATCCCGCAATTGTAATACTGCATATAAGTGAGGCCACAAGATTTTATCAAATGCCTTTTCAGCGTCTAGGCTTAGTAACATATTAGAAGAATGGATGGAAGAAGAATATAAAGCTTCCACCGCTAGGTGAGCATTACGAATTATATGTCTTCCATGGGTAAACCCAGATCGATGTGGAGATAAAAAAGAAGGGAGTATAGTCTGTAGAGGTGTGGCAAAAATTTTAGACAAAAATTTATTATCTTGATTGAGAAGAGTAATGGGTTTGTAAGAGGTAATAGACTCTGACTCTTTATTAGGTTTCAATAACAAAATTGTATGTGTCATTAAACGTAGGATATTGAAGGGTCCCTTCTTGAATCTGTTTAAAAAAATGTGTGAGAGAAGGGATCAAGTCATCCTTCAATATTTTATAATTCCCATTGAACCCATCAGGGCCTGGTGATTTGTTAAGACGCAAACTATCACTGGCAAACCTAACATCCTCCTCTGTTATATCACTATTAAGAAATTCCCTCTGCTGGGTTGACAAATTGGGCAGATTCGCCTCTCTGAGAAAGGAGTTACACAATACTTGATCTATAGGAGAGTCCATGTAAAGCGATGTAAAATATGAATGAAAAATTAAAGTTATACCAGCAGGTGCAGTGACAGCAGTATTCGTATCAGGATCAAGCAATTTTGTTATGAACTGCTTTTTCTGCTGTAGTTTAATCATATAGGCCAAAACCTTGCCAGACCTGCCACCCCAACGATAATAAGTGTTTTTGGTATAGTCTAGTCCAGAGGTTCCCAAAGTCCGCCATTACAGTCAACATTTTAAGGCTATCCAATGTTGAGCACAGGTGACTTAATTAGTACCTCAGTCAATTTGATTTAACCATCTGGACTCAAGCATGGATATCCTTAAAACCTGAACTGTAATGGCAGACTTTGAGAACCTCTGGTCTAGTCTAAGCTGGGCTTCTTTCAAAAGAAAGGTTTCTAAAATCTGCTTATGATGAAGATAAATGTTCTTGTTATCCACAGTTTAAAATCTAAGGTAGTGACTGTAAGCCTCCTTTAAACAACTTTGAAGAGAATGCAGATCCGCTCTGCGGGTATGATTACGTTTAGCTACAGTATATATCAGATCACATGACCCCTCATCACCACCTTTGAGGCCTCCTAAAAAAGGACTGGGTCATCCCAATGTGCCAGATTATGGTCTACATATTCTCTCCATTTATTCTTCAGATATGTCTGAAAGTCATCATTTTGAGATAGAAACGAAGGGAAGCACCAAAGGTTGGATGTGTACCAAGGATCAGTTTGAGATCAATCAAAAAGTGCAGGCATAGTAAGAAATAATGACAGTCTATCACAGTATTATGGACCCACTGAAACAAGGAGTTGGCTACTAGAAGATAATCAATTCTTGTAAACCCAGGAATTAAACGAGAAGTCCCTACAAGAAGGATTATGCATTTTCCATGGATCAACTATATCATGATGTGAACACACAAAGTCTATTCCATTCATACGGTAGTAGAAGAATTGGCCGAGTGATCTAAACAAGGTTCATGAAGACAATTAAAATCTCCTCCAATTATCAAATTAGGCATATCTTATTTCATCAGACGATTATTTTTTTTTTCTAAAAGGCTAAATTTGTAGCGTTAGGGGCATAAATATTATGGATAGTAAATTTCTTGCCATGAACTGAAAGATGAACCAAGAAAAAACGACCCTCTTTATCTGACTCCACATTATCTATAGTATATTGAAGATGTTTGCTAAATAAAATAGCCACTCCACATTTCTTTTCTCAAAAGAAGCCAAAGCACATTCCTGGATCCATGCACCTTCTTAATGTAGCTTGGGGCCCTGCAACCATTGCGTTTCCTGCAATAAAACTATATCAGGGGCTAATTGCTTAAGATATGACAAGACTCAATGTTTAATTGCAGAATTCAGCCCAGCCACATGCCACAATAAAAATCTATTGGAGGTGGAAGCTACCTGGGAGACTAAATTTGAGAGCTTAGGATGGGCTATCATCCAATTTCAATTCTAGAAAACAAAAAGGGATAAAAAATATCCACTAAATTAATGCCCATCCCATCCCAGCAAGTAAGATAGGCTTCACTGTAACAAAAAGGGACTTTCAACTGCAGTGAGAAAGGAAGAAAGGGCCACAGGCGATCCAGATGGAATAGGAAATGGGATAGGAAAAAGAGATATACAAAAAGAAACAAATACAAGGCATGAACAAGATAAACTGCCCAAAGGCAGTACCAGGCTGTATCAGGAGTGGCCAAAATGGAGTTTTCAAGCCATTTCGATGTTCAGTGCTCTTAGTCGGTTTTGCATTATATACAGATTGTGACAAAGTCCAGTATATGTCAACATGCTTTAGAATGCTAGCTAGTTAGCTATTACAAATGTTTAGTTATGTGTCCAGACATACTTAATCCAAAATAAACATTGTGCTATCTTTAGCTAATCCAAAATACACATCATAAAAATTGTTATCCCAATATCCATAATTGAGGTAACAGTGCCCCCTACTGTCTATTAATATTTATGTATATTTCTAAAAATGACCGTTATACCAGCCTATATAAGCTGTAATTTGTCAGTTAAGAATGAACCTTATTCCTGGAACAACACTGACTGCAGAAGTGATAAGACATCCAGTCTCTAGATGCTGAGAGAAGGGCTTCAGGATTTGCTGATGTGGTTGCGCTATCTACTGAATTAATCAACATACACTTTTATATTCATATTGTTTGTTTTAAGTATCAGTTCTGGGAATCCACCCATCTGGGATCCTTTAGTCTGAACCCACCTGAAACATTTGGCGAGCCAGCCAGGAGATCCCATTTGAACCCCAAAAAAGTGCTATATACTGTATTGTGTAACAACATGTTTAAACGATTATCCAGTAAGAAAAAGAGGGCAAGTTTTCCTTCATGGCTGACTAGATCCGGACCCTGGGCTGACATAATGGAAACTGCCTGTAAATACATGCAACCAATCAGAACTGTAACACCTTTAGAAGATTTAACAAATGTTGATTTAAGTATGTATTCTGAAAATGAGTTGAGCTGCAGCTGCAATTCTAAATCTCGCTGCACAGGCTGTCAGTGAGCTGGTCTCACAGATGCAAGAAATGACAGTAGAGCGAGATTCCTTAAGGGAACAGAATGCTGTACTGAGGACTTGTGTACGGTCCCAAAAACACTGTACCAGTGAATTGCAGCCTCAGTTTGAACAATATGTGGTAAACAGAATGAACCATAAGAAACGGCAAGGTAGAAAAATCAGACATGATGCTGCACAAATACGTACACGGATTACTGCTCAGAATTGGGAACATGTCACAACTCTAGGGAAATCGACCCCCTGTGATGGAACAGGCTCCACTGGCTGGGATACTGGCAGCAGGAACTGAGGAGGTCTAAGATATGTCATCCTCATAGGATGGCACCAGGCTTAGGTAATCGGAACACAGGATAAGTAGATGAAGGCAGACTGTAGTGAAGCAGGGACTAGGAACACGATGATAAAAGTAAAACATGGAACTTTATTCGATCACAAGTTGATAGATTTTATTAGTAGGAAATCCGAACCTCATGCAGAGGAGCATAAGCAAAACTAAGAGCTGTATCTGGAAGGACGAGGAAAGGAGTTCTTGAAGCTTGGTAATAATTGAAGGCTTCACGCTGATAAGCTGGGTTGAGCCCAGGTCACTGATAGTCAGAATCCTTAGAACAAACTACTGAGTAGGACTCATTGAAAAGTAATAAAAGTTCTTGAGTAGAATGCTGAGCAGTGCTCAGTAAACAATGGCTTAGGAGCTTGCTTGAGTGTACTGAGCCGAACTCAGTGTAACATGATAGCAACAGTTCTCCAGATCAAGAACAAAGGTTGATCCAACAGGAGCCAAAAACGGAACTAGCGGAGATGTTGGACAGACCCTGACAGAGTCCAGGAAGGGTTTATATACCCAGTGTCTGTTGCTGGTTGGATAATTACTCACAGCTGACCCTAGAGCAGAGCAGGATTGGCCGATGCGGAATCAGGTGACCAAGCCAAGATGGCTGCGCCCATGGTGTGGAGAAGCCAGGCTGGACACAGTGGAGCAGCATCATACCATGCAGACATCAGGTGAATGGAGTGTGGCCAGTGGGTAGCAATGGGGCTGAGCAATAACCTTCCCATCAGTGCTAGAAAGCTCCATACGGCGGATGCCGCTTACAACTGCGGGGAGGACGGACACGCAGAACAGTAAGCCAGGACTTGGTCAGCCAGAGTGCTACTGTCCAGACCCTCCACTGTGACCCTACAGCCTGGTTCCTGACAGTGACTTGTGACATGCATGTGTTTTGCCTTGTTCTGGTACGCTGGATTGCTACTAAGCAAGCAGTCTACTAAGACAGAAGTGTCTCAAAGGGAACGTGGAGAAGGAGAATTTAATTTGATTATTGAAGAGAATTAACTAAAGGACATTGGGACTTTGGTGGACATTATCCATCCCTGTATGGTACAATATTTATTAGGTTGCTATTTTTGTTCTTTTCCTGGAACTATTTGTATTTTAGTATTGGTGATACTATTTGGAAACTGCTGCTCCTGTCATTGTGCACAATAGGGATCACACTATTGTTGGTTCCTGACAGTACCCCCCATTTTTGGGGTGGCCTCCGGACACCCATTGATCTTCTAAGGAATTTCAAATGGAAGTTTCGCACCAATCTAGGAGCATGAACATCCGACGCCCTTGACCCAGATCTTTCTTCTGGGCCGTACCCTCTCCAGTCGATAAGATACTGCAGGTGCCCTCGATGCCAATGAGAATCCACTATCCTCTCTTCAAACTCAACCCCCATGAGAAGTCTGCACTGGTAGGGTTTTGGGTAACTTGATATGGAAGCAATTGAGTATCAATGGCTTGAGCAAAGAGTCATGAAAGGAGTTTGGAATACGTAGGTTGGGAGGAAGTTGCAATATACAAGCCACAGGATTAATGACTTGTTTGATTCGAAAGGGTCTGATGTCCCGGGGAGCAAATTTCATAGTGGGCAATTTGAGTCTTAAATTCTTTGTAAATAACCAGACACAATCTCCAGGAGAGAACTTGGGCACAGCAGAGCGTTTCCTGTCAGCGAACACTTTATAATTATGTGAAGCTTTTCTTAGAGACTGATGAACTTGTTTCTAAATTTGTGACAAATGTTGAAGAGCAGCATTAGCAGCAGGAACCTCCACTATCGGAGAAGACTGAAATTCTGGACTGCATGGATGCAATTCGTAGTTGGCGAAGAAAGGAATTTCTCATGTAGCTGAGTGGTAGTGGAAGTTGTGAGCAAATTCCGCCCATGGCAAAAGGTCTGCCCAGTTGTCCTGGGATGAGGACAAATAGATTCTGAGAAATATCTCTAAGTCTTGATTGATTCTCTCCCTTTGGCCATTAGACTGAGGATGGTACACAGATGAAAAATGCATTTTTTTCTGCATAGCTGAACAGGGGGCTCTACAAAACCGGGCTACAAATTTAACCCCCCCCCCCAATCAGATACTATCTCTTGAGGAAGTCCATGCATGCAAAAGATCTCTTGTATAAAAATCTGTGCCAGTTTGACAGCCGAAGGTAGTCGTGATAAAAGAAACAAAATGGGCCATTTTGGTGAAACGATCTACTACAACCCAGATAACTGTAAAACCTTTGGACTCAGGAAGAGCTGAAATGAAATCCATCAAAAGATGGGACCAAGATCTGACAGGAATTGACAAAAGATGAAGAAGGCCTGCAAGAGATTGCCATGGAGACTTATGGTGTACAAACTTGGAAGAGGAACATATGAATTCTTGTACATCTTTCTTCATGGAAAGCCACCAGTAACTGCGTTGAAGAAAATAATAAGTCTTACAAACAGAAAAAAAGACAATAGTGTGCCCAGGATAATAACTTGTTCCACGAATCTGATGCGACAAAGGTTTTACCTTGAGGAGGGCTTGGAGATGTAGAAGTAATGGCAAAAGCCAGAGGATTGAGGATTAGGTACTTCTGCATAGACGTTTGTTCATCCTCTTTTGACATTGATCTGGAAAGAGCATCAGCTTTACAATTCAAAAATCCAGGTTGATACTTGAGAACAAACTCGAAACGAGAAAAAAAGAGAGCCCAGCGGGCCTGACAAGGGTTCAAGCAATGAGCGAACTTCAAATACAAAAGATTTTTGTGATCAGTATAAATGGTTATGGGATGTCTTACTCCTTCTAATAAATATCGCCATTCCTCCAGAGCCAGTTTGATGGCTAATAGTTCCTGATCCCCAATGCAATAGTTTTTCTCGGCCTGAGAAAACTTACAGGAAAAGAAACCACAGGACGTGAGTCTCCCATCGGAGGATGTCTGCGACAAGACTGCTCCCACTCCGTGAGCCGATGCATCTACCTCCAGCACGAATGGTTTTTCCAGATCAGGTTGCAATAGAATAGGTGCAGAAGAGAAGGCTTGCTTAAAGGTGTGGAAGGCAGAGAGGGCTTCCGGAGACCAATCAGCAGGATTGGCTCCTTTCCTGGTCATAGCTGAGATGGGTGCCACAATGGTAGAAAATGACTTGATGAATTTTCTGTAATAATTTGAGAAGCCTAGAAAACTTTGGATAGCTTTCAAAGACGTAGGTAGAACCCACTCTTGAATGGCCTTGAATTTTTCAGGATCCATGTGTAATTCAGAGCCAGAGATCACATATCCAAGAAAAGATATAATAGGAACTTCAAAGACACATTTTGATATTTTCCCATAAAGCTGATTAGCACGTAAATGGAGCAAGACTTGTTGGCGAATGCTGTTGAGATCACGTGAAAAAATAAGAATATCATCCAGGTAAACTATGACGTATCGATACAGGATGTCACGGAAAATTTCATTCACAAATTCCTGAAACAGTGCCGGAGCATTACATAGGCCGAAGAGCATCACGAGATTTTCATAATGCCCGTCACGCATATTAAACGCGGTTTTCCACTCATCCCCTTCTCTGATTCTGATTAAATTAAAAAACGCCTCTAAGATCCAGTTTGGTGCAGATGTTTGCTCCTCTAACCCTATCAAAGAGCTCGGTGATAAGAGGCAATGGGTACTTGTTCTTGTAGGTTATATCATTTAAGCCCCGAAAATCTATACAAGGGCGGAGTCCACGGTCTATTTTTCTTTACAAAAAAAAACCCGCACCGGCAGGGGACGAGGATGGTCGAATGAATCCTTTCTGTAGATTTTCTTGTATATATTCATAGACTGAGTTTCATGAATAGAAAGGGGGTAAATGCGACCCCTGGAAGGGACTTTTACAGGTATTAGATCAATTGGGCAGTCCCAAGGACAATGGGGCGGAAGCTGGTCAGTTGCCTGCTCAGAAAAGACATCGGCAAATTCTTGCTATAGTTGAGGAAGTGTATTCAAGGAATGGGTCTTGGTGTCCGCGAGTCGAACCACCTGAGATAAGTAATGTTGTTGACAATAGGTACTCCAAGAAAGAATCTGAGCATTAACCCAATCAATATGGGGATTACATCGATGTAGCCATGGCAATCCCAGGAAAATTTCATGAGTAATAGCTGGAACCACCAAAAACTCTACTTGTTCTTCATGTAAAACTCCGGTCTTCACCTTGAGAGCTTTAGGAACATGAGTGACTGTTCCATTTTCTATTAGAGTTCCATTTACAACAGTGAGGGTAACAGGACGAGGCAAGAGGAATATTGGAACAGCTAGTTGTTGCACTATTGATGAGGAAATAAAATTACCAAATGCACCAGAATCGATTAAAGCGGAGAACTCTCGATACTGTGAGTCAACACCTTCTATAAGAACAGAAATGAGACAATCTTGATTTGGGGAAGATGCGGCAAGAACTCCTAGTCTGACTTCCCCTTTGCAGACTGGGCTCGTCCGTTTCCCAGTTTCAAAGGACATTTATTCAAGAAGTGCTCCAAGGACGCACAATAATAACATTAATTTTGTTGTCTTCTACGCTGTTTTTCCTCCTCCGTCAACTTTGAATGATTAATTTGTTTAGGTTCGTCGCCTACCGACTGGGTGATGCGAGGCTGTGGTTAGAGGATGAGTACTATAACAGTTACTGCGATTCTTCTCAATACCACGTTCACGCATCCAAAGATCAATCTTGATGCTAAGAGAGATTAGATCATCCAAGTTCTCTGGAAAATCCTGTGTGACTAATTCGTCCTTGAGTTTATCCGAGAGGCCATTCCAAAAGGTGGCTTTCAAGGCTTCATTATTCCACTGCAATTCGGCTGCCACAATTTCTAATTGGACAACATATTGTCCTACTGGACCAGAGCCTTGTTTCAACCGTAGAATGTCGACAGAAGCCGCAACCGACCTGCCCGGTTCATCAGATTCTCTTGAAAGACCAGATACATTTTTGATAATTGGAAACCACCGTATCATTCCTCTCCCACAGTGGGCACACCCAGTACAACGCTGAACCAGCCAAGAGAGAGATGATATATGCCAATTAAGCTCTGGGAGATGGGAAAGTCTGTGGGAGAAGTTCAAAGTGGACCTCACATTGATTGAGAAACCCATGACAATTCTTGGGGTTACCGTAAAAATGACTAGGAGTTGGGAGACGTAATTGAGATTCAGAAGACTTTATAAGGCTTGCCACAGTGACCGTGGAAGTCATAATTGCTGGCAATGGAACAACTTGAAGATGATCCAGACGAGTAGAAAGATCCTGCAGACATTGAAGCACTTGAGTCTGAGTATTCTCCTGTGTCTTTAGCTTGGCCGCCAGGTTTTGCAAGACTTGAGCCCCAGAAACCTGATCCTGTTCAGAACTCATCTGGTCTGTGCAAACTGTCATGACTCTAGGGAAATTGACCCCCTGTGATGGAACAGGCTCTGCTGGCTGGGATACTGACAGCAGGAACTGAGGAGGTCTAAGATATGTCATCCTCATAGGATGGCACCAGGCTTAGGTAATCGGAACACAAGATAAGTGGACAAAGGCATACTGTAGTGAAGCAGGGACTAGGAACATGATGATAAAAGTAAAACGCGGAACTTTATTTGATCTCAAGTTGATAGAAGATTTTTAGTAATAACAAGTCCGAACCTGATACAGAGGAGCATAAGCAAAACTAAGAGCTGTATCCGGAAGGACGAGGAAAGGAGTTCTTGAAGCTTGGTATTAACTGAAGGCTTCACGCTGATACGCTGGGTTGAGCCCAGGTCACTGATCGTCAGAATCCTTAGAACAAACTACTGAGTAGGACTCAGTGAAAACTAATAAAAGTTCTTGAGTAGAGTGCTGAGTTGTGCTCAGTAAATAATGGCTTAGGAGCTTGCTTGAGTGTACTGAGCCAAGCTCAGTGTAACACGATAGCAACAGTTCTCCAGGTCAGGAATAAACGTTGATCCAACAGGAGCCAAACACGGAACTATAGAAGACGTTGCACAGACACTAACTGAGAGTCCAGGAAGGGTTTATATACCCAATGTCTGTTGCTGGTTGACAATTACTCACAGCTTACCCCAAAGCAAGATTGGTCAATGTGGAATCAGGTGACCAAGCCAACATGGCTGCGCCCATGGTCTGGAGAAGCCAGTGTGGACACAGTGGAGCAGTGCTGGCTGGAGAGACAGAAGGAGTGCTGGCTGGAGAGACAGAAGGAACTGGCTGAAGCTGGAGAGACAGAAGGGGTGCTGGCTGAAGAGACAGAAGGGGTGCTGGCTGGAGAGACAGAAGGGATGCTGTCTGGAGAGACAGAAGGGGACTGGCTGAAGCTGGAGATACTGTGGGGCTGGAGGAAATTTCTGATGGCATCCCTGGTAAGCAAAACCCATGGCTAATTGAATTCAGGCCTTGCTGAACTGTAAATGTAGTGTAAAAATAAAGCTGCTGTGTACTTGTGGTCCACATGAAAAAGAAGCCAGAATTTCTCCTGTATGCAGAAAAACATACTGTAATTGCACCGCTTCAACATGGTTTCTCCAGAGGCAGAGTTGCTCCTTTTTTTGTTGTTGCTTTGCTCCCAACTCTGAATTATCCCCATTATCTGTCTACCAACATCAATAACTACATTAATTTAAAATAGAAGTATGAAGCTATAGAATTTGAAAAGCACATAGCCAGGGCACTACTACAAATGACTAAAATAAAATCAATACAGAATTCTATTTTTAGGATGGTTTTCATTTTGTTAATGGCTCAAGGTAATAAATACTTTTAGACAACCTTCAACTAAAAGGGAACTGTTTTAATGCAAACAAGAATGAGTAATT
Source organism: Taudactylus pleione (assembly GCA_031769625.1). NCBI lineage: Eukaryota > Metazoa > Chordata > Amphibia > Anura > Myobatrachidae > Taudactylus > Taudactylus pleione. The sequence continues at coordinate 16,910,461 of JAUIMM010000255.1, read as the reverse complement.
CATTACTGCTGGAACAAATTCATTATGTGCCTGTGTCCTTTTCAGTAACAAGATTAGGAGGACAATATAATGTTTTAGCTCAGGGACATTTTTAAGTATTGGGTATATGCACAATATATTAAAGTAAGCCTGTGGTAAAAAAATATATATATATCTACAGTATATTTCTGTAACTTTATTTAACTTCATAACGTTGATTGACAAACAGGCATGATGACAACATAAGCAGATAAGGTACCATTAGGTTTATTTTCTAAGCCTTGGATGAACATAAAGTGAACTGAGATAAAGTACCAACCAATCAGCTCCTGTCATCTCACAAGCTGTGTTTGAAAAATGACAGGAGCTGGTTGGCTGGTACTTTATCTCCATCCAAGGCTTAGTAAATAGACCCCCTATATGGGTCTCAAGTACTGATTTCTTCTATGTAGACCATTTATTTTTATCATTTGTTGTTTTTAAGTTATTTTAAATCTGATTTATATAACCTAATGTATAATGTGTATGATATGTATATATCAAAACATTTAAGAGTTCAATTTCTAATATACAGTATAATATAATTTACAATCTGGAACTTCCCTCTTAAATGTTGTGCTTGCACATAGAATGGTGATACGAAGAGGCAGAATGAAATGGGAAAGGGATTAAATAGAATTGAGAGGAACACCCCCAAAACTTTGAAAGGGCATAGTGCAGAGGTTTTCAAACTCGGTCCGCAAGGCACCCTAACAGCCCAGGTTTTAAGGATATCCATGGTTGAGCACAGTTGACTTAAGTAGTACCTCAGTCAATTTGATTAACCACCTGTACTCAACCATGAACATCTCTAACACATGAACTGTTAAGTTGCATACACACGGTACGATATCTATGAACAATATGAATGATAACTATATAATTCAATGATATATCATTCATATCATTCATTTTTATGCAGTGAATGACCAACGATGTGCGTTCCTGCATGAACGATAACGATATCTATGATTGTCCGTACATGTAGGCCAACTTGCACGATATTGTCAACTTTGGCTGTTCAGAGATGTGGCAGGATGACTTCACTGAACGATATCTTTCAAGTCGTTGATGGTACAAATCGTACCGTGTACATGCAGCTTAAGGGTGCCTTGAGGACCGCGTTTGGGAACCTCTGGTGTAGTATATCCCAACTGAGAGTCTCACGGAGGCAACATAATATAGCCATCTGTTTGTAATAGAGATGCAGACAAAGGTAAAGGTTAACACCATATTTGTTTGGAAATATTAGAATCTACAAATCTGCTTCTGAAAATTGAACAAGTGCATATAATATCCATTTTGTTTTGTACTAGGTGACCTGTTCTCTTTATTATCTTAGTATTCATTTTGAAGTTTAAAATTGTAAGTACTCCCACTCATGTGTGGTTGAGTTTGTACAGTTACTATTGAGATGAGTATTATTCTGCAGGTGTACTGCTGGCATCACCAGGGGTGTGCAGAGTGCATCGGCTGTCACCATCCGAGGGGGGTGACACCAAAATGCTGGCTCCAACTCACTGACCAGGAGCCAGGCGCTGCACTGTGATGTTATTGTGCAGTGCCCGGCTACCAGTCACTGAGGATTAGCTGGCAGTGCTGAAAGACTCTGGGGGCAGCCTAGCATCTCCGAAAGTGATGAAAACCAGGGGGGGGGCGGGCGGGTGCCACAGGCCCATTTTCGGGGCAGGTGTCACCATCCTTGACAACTTTCTTTTTGTTATACTTTAAGTCTTTGTACTCACCATGTATAATGCTTCAGTGAACATTTTATTATGTTGTGATTAAGTACTCAATGAAACAAAATGTAGTATTTTGTAATAGTCTAATTCAGTGGTTCTCTATCCTCAGGACCCCACACAGTTCACGTTTTCTAGGTCACCCAGCAGGTGCACAGGTGTACTCATTACTCACTGACAGGGGTGTATCTAGGGATCCGAGCACCCCTGGTAAGGTAATGGACTGGTGCCCCACTCCCCCCATAATTTCATGAAATGCCCCCAGTAGCGGCCACCCCCCCATAAAGTGCCCCCAGTAGCGGCCACCCTCTATACGGTGCCCCCTAGTAGCCACACTCCCCCCCTGTGCTGTGCCAGAAAAGAAGACACACACACAGAAAAAGAAAAAAAAAGCAACTTACCTGATCCCTGCTCCTGCTGACGTCCGACGCTGTCCACTCCTCCGGGCTCACTCTTGCTCTGCACTATGGGATGGGAGAGACGTCATGACCTCTCTCCCATCACCTGCTGTGGGGGGAGCCGGAAGACGAAGCTCATGAGTGAGCTCCAGCCAGCTCCCTCCGTGGACGCAGCAGCCAATGAGAGTCTGTCTGACTCTCATTGGCTGGCTGCTATAACAAACACACAGCCGCCGCTGATGGCTATGTGTGTTTGTTACTGTGTAGGGCAGACCGGTCTCACTGTGGTCTGCCCTACACTTGTGGGGCCTGGGGGACTAGCAGGGCTAGTTCAAGCCCCTGGGGTAGTCCACCCATTGGCTGCTGATGGCACTGACGGACAGTGACCCCCCTTTGGCCGGCGCCCCTGGCGAGGGCCATCCTGGCCAATGGGTAGATACGCCCCAGCTCACTGACACAGTTTAAAAAATCCACAGGTGGAGATAATTATTTCACTTGTGATTCTGTGAGGAGACCTGGAAAACATGCACTGATTGGGGTCCTGAGGGCCCAGTTTGAGAACCTGTGGTCTAATTGACTTGTATGCAGTAATAGTAGTAAGAGATTTTCAGTTGGCTGTTATAAGGGCTTTTGCCATATTTCAGTTTTGTATAGGCTGGGTTCACATGTAAAGATTTTCTGTCCAACCATCCAACTAGTTGATTGGTTGGAATGAAAATCTGGTAACGTATGGGAGTAACTGATGATCAGCAATTTGCTCCTAAATGCCAGAAAATAGATGAAAATGGTCGTTCAGACAAGTTTGTTAAATGTTTGATCTAAACAATTTGTTCAAACAGTTTTTGTCCATTTTCCGGTGTTTGGGAGCAAATTGCTCATTGTCATTTGCTTTCATACCTTACCAGATTTTAATTCCAATCAAACAACTAGTTGGATGGTTGGACAGAAAATCTTTACGTGTGTACCCAACTTTAAGCTGCATACACACGGTACGATCTTTCAAAGATATCTTTCAAGAGATCTTTGAAAGATATCCTTCAGTGAAGTCATCCTGCCTCATATCTGAACAGATAAAGTTGACAATATCACCCAAGTTGGGCTGCATGTACGGACGATCATAGATATCGTTATCGTTCATGCGGGAACATGCATCGTTGGTCGTTCACTGCATAAAAATTAATGATATGTCATTGAAAGATATTGTTATCATTCATAGATATCGTACCATGTGTATGCACCTTTAGTTAATTTTCTTCCCGGTTCAGGTGTGAATAAATCTTAATTGCCCTCATTAGTAGTGCCCCTTATGCAATGTCCATAGTAGTAGTGCCCCTTATGCAATGCCCACTGTAGCAGTGCCCCTTATGCAATGACCCCAGTAGCGGTGCCCCTTATGCAATGCCCCCTGTAGCAGTGCCCCTTATGCAATGCCCCCTGTAGCAGTGCCCCTGTAGCAGTGCCGCCTGTAGTAGTGCTCCTTATGCAGTGCCCTCAGTAGTTGTGCCCCTTATGCAGTGCCCCCAGTAGTAGTGCCCCTTATGCAGTGCCCCCTGTAATAGTGCCCCTTATGCAGTGCCCCCAGTAGTGCCCCTTATACAGGGCCCCAGTAGTGCCCTTATGCAGTACCCCCTGTAATAGTGCCCCTTATGCAGTGCCCCTTATACAGTGCCCCAGTAGTGCCCTTATACAGTATCCCCAGTAGTGCCCCTTATACAGTGCTCCCAGTAGAAGTGCCCTTACACATAAAACACACAGACAGAACACAAAATTATACTTACCCGAATCTCTGCTCCTGCGTCCACCGCCGTCTGCTCCTCCCATCCTGCTCGGCACTATGGGAGAGATGTCATGACGTATCTCCCTTCACCCACTGTGGGAATCTGGAAGGTGGAGCTCATGAGTAAGCTCAAGACCGGCGCCAGCCCTGGGTGCAGCAGCCAATAAGAGTCTAACTCTAATTGGCTGCCAAAACAAACACACCGCCACCGGGTAGTACACTCACTGTCAGTATTATTATTAAAACACCTGCAGTGTACTTTTCTTCCCCCAGGGGCACGTCTCTCCCCAGATTTAATGCTCATTGGTTGGGAATTACCTGGGCTTCTGTTGGAAGGAGTGCTTTCCTCCGCTACCTCCTCCCACTACCCTGACAAGGTAGGCTGCCTCAGCGGTCACTATGACCAGGCAAAGTCAGTTAGATAGGCCTGACCTCTGATATGAACTACTGTGCATGTGCGGTGTCTCCGCGTGTCTTTACTCCCTGGCATCCCATGGGGACATTAGGACCCAGGATACTTACTGCATACAGAGCCACAAATACTAAACAGCAAGTACACTGTATCACCACCATAAGTGTATCTATTGGAATCACGTCGGCACACTACAATGCCCAACAACACACTAAGCTCCAGGCTTCTATTACTTATATATTCTGCATATGACAGTTGTACGTGGGCTATCCCTGTGTCATGTGCTACTTCTTGTTCTACCTGATTCAATAAATCTAAGAGCTTGTTAAGCTGTAGCTGTACTATGCGTGGACTAACTGCCACTACCAACAACTGCATTACATAATTAACACCACATGTGCCTTGGCCAAAATGCAGTATACCCTGGTTTAACTTTCTGTCTGGAGGACTGCTACTTCAAGTGTGTCCGCTCGCATTTCATATTGATAGCTCCATTAACCCTAACATGTTGTGTTGCCCAGTAACCAATGACCGCTTACTCTGCTAATAGTTTCACCTGGGCCTGTGATAGTTCCTGCATTGCTAGAAACAGAACCTGTTCTTGTTCCTGTTTCTCATTGTTGACTCAGTTTTGTTTTGGATTCTGTTGGTCTCTCTTGTCCTGACCTTGGACAGTTTTTTCACTATGGGGGAAAATTATCAAATTGTGGAGAGCGATAAAGTACCAACTAATCGGCTTCTAAATGTCATTTTTATAACACAATCGGTAAAATGACAGAAGCTGATTGGTTGGTACTTTATATCTCTTCACAATTTAATCAATATCCCCCTATGTCTCTTGTCTGCTGCCAGCCCTGAAATATGTCTCTTGTCTGCTGCCAGCCCTGAAATTTTATTCTACCATTTAAGACTAATTGCTGCCACCCCTGAACCTGGATAATGTATTTATTATAGCCGGACTGATGTATATCTTATATGCCTCCGAAACTACCCTGTCATTATTGGATAGTATCGTAAACAGTTGAGTGCATGCACTGTTCAATTTGTAGGCTTGGCTCATTTGGAGAATGATGAGCAGTTGTGTACAGGTATAGAACAGCTTGGACGTGTCATTACACAATGTTAAACAGCTGATGGCAGACGTGGGTCATCTTGAATGTGATATTACAGGATGGTAAGCATCAGGGTGCAGCGTGGATCAACTGGTATCTGTTGTTACAGGATGGTAACAACAGTGGCTGTGTACTGGTGTGGGTCAGTTAGGTTATGTTATTACAGGATGGTAAGCAGCTAAGTACAGGTGTGGGTAACCTGGGACCTGTGGTTACAGGATGGTAAGCATAAGCAGCTCTGTACAGGTTTTGCCCAGATGGGACCTGTCATTATATAATGGTAAGCAGTTCAGTGTAGGAGTGGGTCAGTTTTCATCTGTCCTTACAGAACTGTAAGCTTGCTCAGCTTGGTCTGCTGGTATGTATTGTACTGTAGCTTAAGATGCATCTCAACTGGAGTAATAAACATAGAGATACTGGAATCAGTGATAAATGCTCCTTCATCCTGTAGTTTAATAAAAGTTTATTAAAATATTTTATTTATTACTTCTCTTTATAAGATTTGATGATTACATTCTTCATCATGTATCTTTTCCCCCTTGTCCTGTATTGTCTTCTTTTCGGAGTTATTTTATCTTAAAATCAGTACTTTGTAATCGATATATTGTAACACTGATCAATGTTTTATTTAACATGTACTACCACTTTTTCTTCAATAAAAATTTATTGAATTAAAAATATATATTTTATGTAAATTACATGTGGTTTGCATCATTTTCAGTTAATAAATCTATATCTTTATTTTGGGAAGGGTACGAATATAATAGCCACATCCTTTGAAATAGTAAAATACAACTAATTGAATCCACCTAGAAAAAGATTAAATAAATCAAGTCGGTTTTTCATAAAATGATGCATAGACATCAGTTTCTACATAATTTTATGTATTCCGGCTATGTAACAACAGCCTAATGCAGGAGATTTCACATAGTTAACTGCAAGATATCCTTAGTACATAATGGGAATAATCATGTAAAAAATGAGTATCCCCACTGTGCTGTAAAATGAAAAAGATTGCGGAACTTCTGCGATTTTTAGCACATATGCCCTTTAATTTGCATGCCTCTAGTCACTGGTAAAACAAAATATGCTATGCCCATTTAGAGTTATCGAAAAACAGGTAAAGAGTGCAAATTTGCACCTATACAACCCGTGTTGCAATGTAAGAAGGACAATAGCATTGTTATTTAATCTATACAGGAAATGACTTCCTGCATTTAAACAAGCCCGAGTACTGTCCTCTGTACTAGGTAAGAGTCTGAGAACTTGAAGGGATCCATGCTGCTCCCGTGAGGACTCCTTACAATTATTTCACCATACAAACAGGGCCGGTGCAAAGTTTCTCAGCACCCTGGGCAAATCTTCTGCCTAATGTCTCCCCCTCCAATACCCATTTTCCAGATCCTCAGGTGAAAGTGTGAAGGTAGTGTCTTAGATGTAAAAAAACACAATGTGCAACATTTGAGGGGACCCCTAGGAGACATATATATATGAGGGTCTCAGGCAGCACTAACCCCCAGGCAGGTTGTAGTGTAGGAGGGACACAGGTAGAAGATATATGTATATATGGATCTGGGAATATATAGGGCTAGTTCTAGACTTTGTGGAGCTCATGACGAAAGCTCCCTTTGCCCCCCCCCAATAAAAACCATGCAAATATCAGAGCACGCTCCTGAAAAGGGTGTGTGGCTTTGTGACAAGCCCCCTGTTCATCACTCTAGGGCGCATGCCCAGCAGTAAGTGGATGCGATGCTGTAGTGTGCTACTACTCCATCTTCTCCCGCCCGCTCCCAGAATGCCATGCGCGATGACGTCATGCCTGGCACCACCGGCATTCTGGGAGGGATTGGGAACAGCAACACAGTTTCTGAATGTGGCACCACCAGAGTTGGTACGTTATGCAACACAGAGCCCATTCACATTATACCACACAATAGTACTCCTTATACACATTATGCCAGATTGTAGTTGTGCCCCTTATAACACAATATACCATGCAGTAATGCACCTTACACATTATGCTACGAAGTAATGCCCCTTACACACTATGCCACACAGTAATGCCTCTTACACATTATGCCACACAGTAATGCCCTTTATAATACATTATGACACACACAATAATGCCCCATACACATTATGTCACACACAGTTATGGCCCTTACACATTAGGCCACACTGTAATGCCCTTTACACATTATGCCACACTATAATGCCCCCTCTGCCCCCCAGCAACTCACCCCCCACCCTACCCCTTCAGCGACTCACCTCCTTTTTTGTCCCTCCAGGCTCAGGCTGCAGACTGCTCCTACAGGCCACTCAAGGTCCCAGAATGCCAGACGCTGCCGCAATGACGTCACTCAGTGTGTCGCCCAGGCATTCTGGAAGACAGTGGGAGGGAACCACTGGGAGGGAGGGAGGCGGTGGTCATCATGGTGCCGCCGGATTGATATCTCAGTTTGCGGCACCACGGTGGGCAAGAGCGGGCACCACAGTCTAATTAGACAGCGCTGCACCCTCAGGCCGCAGTGCCCTAGGCAATAGCCCTGTTTGCCCACCCCTAAAACTGCCACTGAGTATATATAGAGATGGAGGTATATGTGTGTATATACACTATATAGACAAAAGTTATTGGACACCCCCAAGCAAGCAAAAAGCATACCATGCATACCATTGCACACAAGTCCCAAATGGCTACTAATGTGGTGGTTTCGACAAGAACACTTCGTAGGGAGGCCCATGCACTTGCAGTAATATGGAAACAATGCATGTTTTTATCAGGACGACAATACCACTTCAGAGCGACGCTGGACTGGTATACAGACAATTCGGTAACCGGGATGGACTGGCCAGCTCAGAGTCCAGATCTTAACACCATTGAGAACCTCTGGGATGAATTGGAGTGACGGGTGCATTCTAGGCCATCTCAATTTTCTTCAGTGTCATAGTTGGTCACTGTACCTAAGGCGGAATGGCAAAACACATACCGCCTGCTGTTGTTCAGGAACTTGTGGACAGTTTGCCAAGAAGGGTGTCTGTAGTAATCACTGCACGCAGGCCCGGCGACAGGGGGGGGACTAGGGGCATAGCCGTACCGGGCGCCAAGATTCTAGCATAAAACTCAGTGTGTACCACTTCCTGCAAGGAGAAGCATCTCTGCAGAAGACGTAGATGAAAGGTAAGATCTCTCCCTCTCTCCCTCTCTCCCTCTCTCTCCCTCCTGTGTTTAATGAAAACTTGACCCACCCATCCTCCTGCTTTTATATGCAATTATAATTTTTTTACATATATTGTGAGAGGGGAGGAAGGGGTGCTTGCAGCATCTACAGAAGTCGGGAAGGGGCGCTTGCAGCTTCTATAGAGAGAAGGTAGAGGCAGTTGCAGCATCTATAGTGAGAAGGAAGGGACACTTTTACCTTTACCATATCACCCTCTGTTTCTCCCAATTACCCTCTGTTTGTCACCCTTTCCCTGTCATCTAATGGTTCTCCCCATCACCCTATAGGTGCATACACACGGAACGATGGAACTGGGGATGGGGGGCCCATAAAAAAAAGTGTGTACAGGGCCCCATGAGTTCTGTTGCCAGCCCTGACTGCACGTGGTGGATCTATAAAGTACTGACGTCAATAAAATCTCAACAGAACAATGGTGATTCGCTAATGTAGCCACTAAATATTATACTTTATAGTTCCTGAAACGACAGAAAAGAATGATTGAAGATACCACCTATATGGTATTATTAACCTCTATAATAATAATAATAAAAATGTATCGGTACATAAGATAACAGTCACACTTATAAAAAACATATTTATCAAGTATAAATCACATATGAAGCTGTCTAAAACAGACTTTATAAAGTATAATGTGCTTACACGGCTTCCAGGTTCCGGCTCAAGACTCTACTTGCTTACAAACTCAGCCTATTTGATAAAGCCCCCATATTGGAGGGAAATGCATCAGTGAACTGACCTGTCAGTGACCTATTGCATCAGTATTGTTGTTATACTACTGGTGCCTGGATTTGGTGCCATGTAAGCAAATAGAACGAGTGTTGAGCCGGGACCTGGAAGCCGTGTAAGCGCACATGCACGGAGCGGCTGTGATTCAGAACAGCTCTGAGTTCATTCATTGGATTTCTTCCATTTTCCAGCTGCACACGAGAAACACTGACCGGACCCCACAACTGACCAGGAGTGCTCACCGCCAGCATACATTACAGGAGGCATGTCCTTCCCACGGAATCGGTATGTAATGCCGCTTGTTGGGTTGCTTCCTGTCACAATACCGACAGCAGCATCCCGATAGTTGGTATCCCGACAGGGGTCAAGTAAGTATACTTACCCCCCCCAACCCTCCCTTCTTGTAGCCTAACCCTAACCCTCCCAACCCCGCACCCTAACTCTCCCCGTTAGTTCCTGAACCTAAGTCCCCCTCCTTTATGCCTAAACCTAACCCTCCCCCCTTAGCGCTTAAACCTAACCACCCCCAGTGGTGCCTGACCCTAACCCTCCCCCCTAGGGGTGCCTAACCTTAACCCCTCCCAAAAAAACCTAACGGTAATAATAATAAAAATGTATCAGTACATAAGATAACACACAACTGACTAGAAGTGCCCACCGCCAGCGTACATTACAGGAGGCGTGTCCTTCCCATGGAATCGGTATGCAATGCCAGCTATCGGGATGCCTCCTGTCACAATACCGACAGCAGCATCCCGATAGTAGGTATCCCGACAGGGGTCGGGTAAGTATACTTAGCCTCCCCCCCTTCCCACACTGCGGAATTTAAATGGGACTCTGCAACTAGTGTACTGATGTGGTGAGAGACTGTTGTCATAGTGTACATATACACAGACAACGGCATTGCATATATTTAATAACGGATCTTAATTTATAAAAATTTGCTATTGAAAAAGGACTATTCCAGGCATTAAATAATCCAGTTATTCATGATTATTGGAGGCATTATATTCTATGTAGCCTTTTTTTTTTTAGACCACTGCACATGTCATTTATACTTGATAAATGTGCTTTTTATAAGTGTGACTGTCATCTTATGTACCGATACATTTTTATTATTCCAAAGGTTAATAATACCATATAGGTGGTGTCTTGAATCATTCTTTTCTGCCGTTTCAGGAACTATAAAGTATAATACTTAGTGGCTACATTAGTGCATCACCATTGTTCTGATGTGGTTTTTTTTTTATCGGTGGGCTAACACAGGCTCACTGGGTGAGTTGTTGCTACAATTATTTACAACTAGTGATTTATTGATTAGCACCTGGTTTTTTGGTCTCGTAAATAAAATCTTATTGATCTATTTGTCGTCAGTGTACAATTACTTTTAACTACAGAATGTATATATAGTCCTACCAGAGTGGTGTAAGAGACGAAACACGTTGAGGAAGTGGGGACCTCTGTCAGCTGATGCTGTGACTCTTTTAGATAAGCCTGTTTTGAACTCTCAATGTAATTATGCATTTATTTGTGTGTTTCCATTGTAAGTCCTAATAAATTGTGTCTGATAATACACTGAGATAATACACTTCTCTCCTATATACATATTAATGAGCTTGGATCAAGAGCTGGACCTAAAAAATCAAAAAAAGGGAGATACAGAGATTTTAGGGATCATATACTACATGTTTGTCTTCTAGTATACCACGGTACGCATACTAAGTGTTCATGGTGCGTGTATAAAATCAAAAAGCATATTACACTGAGTCGCTTGTTTTTCACCTTTTGTATTGCATATATATATATATATATATATATATATATATATATACATTGTATATTATATTATATATACAGTCAGGTCCATAAATATTGGGACATTGACAGAATTTTCATATTTTGGCCTCTATTCACCACCACAATGGCTTTGAAATGAAACAAACAAGATGTGATTTAACTGCAGACTTTCAGATTTAATTTGAGGGTAATTACATCCAAATCAGGTGAACGGTGTAGGAATTACAACAGTTTCTATATATGCCTCCCACTTTTTAAGGGGCCAAAAGTAATGGGACAAACTAAACAATCCTAAATCTAACTTTCACTTTTTAATACTTTGTTGCAAATCCTTTGCAGGCAATTACAGCCTGAAGTCTGGAACGCATTGACATCACTAGACGCTGGGTTTCATCCCTGGTGATGCTCTGCTAGGCCTCTACTGCAAATGTCTTCAGTTCCTGCTTGTTCTTGGGGCATTTTCCCTTCAGTTTTGTCTTCATCAAGTGAAATGCATGCTCAATCGGATTCAGGTCAGGGGATTGACTTGGCCATTGCATAACATTCCACTTTTTAGCCTTAAAAAACTCTTTGGTTGCTTTTGCAGTATGCTTCGGGTCATTGTCCATCTGCACTGTGAAGCGCCGTCCAATGAGTTCTGAAGCATTTGACTGAATATGAGCATATAATATTGCCCGAAACACTTCAGAATTCATTCTGCTGCTTTTGTCAGCAGCCACATCATCAATAAATACAAGGGAACCAGTTCCATTGGCAGCCATACATGCTCACGCCATGACACGACCACCACCATGCTTCACTGATGAGGTGGTATGTTTTGGATCATGAGCAGTTCCTTTCCTTCTCCGTACTCTTCTCTTCCCATCACTCTGGTACAAGTTGATCTTTGTCTCATCTGTCCAAAGGATGTTGTTTCAGAACTGTAATGGCTTTTATAGATGTTGTTTAATCTCTAATCTGGTCTTCCTATTTTTGTGGCTCACCAATGGTTTGCATCTTGTGGTGAACCCTCTATATTCACTCTTGTGAAGTCTTCTCTTGATTGTTGACTTTGACACATATACATCTACCTCCTGGAGAGTGTTCTTGATTTGGCCAACTGTTAATTCTTCTGTCATCCACCACAGTTGTTTTCCGTGGTCTTCCGGGTCTTTTGGTTTTGCTGAGCTCTCCGGTGTGTACTTTCTTTATAAGAATGTTCCAAACAATTGATTTGGCCACACCTAATGTTTTTGCTATCTCTCTGATGGGTTTGTTTTGATTTTTCAGCCTAATGATGGCTTGCTTCACTGATAGTGACAGTTCTTTGGATCTCATCTTGAGAGTCGCCATCAACTGTTTCCAAATGCAAATGTCACACCTAGAATCAACTCCAGACCTTTTACCTGCTTAATTGATAATGAAATAACGAGGGAATAGCCCACACCTGTCCATAGCTTCTGAGTTGATAGTCCCATTACTTTTGGCCCCTTAAAAAGTGAGAGGCACATATTGAAACCGTTGTAATTCCTACACCGTTCACCCGATTTGGATGTAATTACCCTCAAATTAAATCTGAAAGTCTGCAGTTAAAGCACATCTTGTTTGTTTCATTTCAAAACCATTGTGGTGGTGAATAGAGGCCAAAATCTGAAAATTCTGTCAATGTCCCAATATTTATGGACCTGACTGTATATATATATAAAGAGAAAGAGAGAGCTTTCACCCCGGAGGAAGCAGACACAGGTACCCCCAGGCAGGCTGGCAGCGGGCCCCCTCCTCTGGCACCACAAAGTGAAAGGGAGCTGCTTCGCCCTGCGTCCAGCACAGCAGCACGGAGTTGAGGTGGACTTTGATGGAGCCGCATAGGCTCTATAAGGCAGGTAGGGCGGCAGTCCAGCACCAGGCAGTGGGTGCAGTCCTTCCTGAGGAGACAGCACAGGCGGCAGCTGTCAGCGATCAACCCGGTGTACACTGCCCCTCTGGGATTTCCACAGCTTTCGCTTATATTCTCCCGTTGTACCCTCTCAGCACCTGTGACCCCGCCGGGTCTTTCCAATAAGTATGCAGTGCACCCCCATCTTGGTGCCAGTGGCCCAGGTAGCCTCAGTGGGCTGCCCCCTCAGGTCTCGGGGCCCTTAGGCAGCTATACAAATATATGCAAAGACACTGTGAAGTAACTGAGATACAAAGATGCATGTAGCCAACCATTTCAGCTATATTTACAGGCTTCTTCCATAACTGGATTCTAAATGCCAAATCAATAATGTTTGAGTGACTGGAGCTGTTATGGTAATTGACTTGAGATAGATAATTTTCTAAAACGCTCCGAGGGGAATTTAGCCAGTGGTATATCTTTATAAAGATTGCTGTCAAACATCTTCTGAGGCTAGCTGTAGTTAACTATCTGTGGGTTTGAGGGTAATCCTGCTTTAATGTAAAGCTAATACCTACTCATGGTATGTAGTCATTATGTTGATCTTCAGAATGTCAACGCCAGAATGTTGCCATGGTCTGAATGTTAACATTCAGGATGTTGACAAGGTTGAAACGTTGAGAAGGAACATTCACAATATCGACATGGCCAGATGGTCGACATTGTGAGTGTTGACGGTCACAATATCGACAGTACAGGTTTAGGGTTCAGCTGTGATAAGGGTTAGAGCTCTAACCTAGAAAAACGCTATGTAAACATATACATTGGCGACATGCCATTTAAATGCAAATAAGTCACATTTGGCACATTCAGTAAACATGTCACGATGGGCATTATAATGCTTCGAGGTTTACCAAGACGTTACCTGAGTAGAAACTGCAGCTTAGCAGCAAAGTGTTCCTAAAAAATATTTTCAAATGTTGTATGTCTTTTCACCTAGTCAATAATTAGCCAGCAGCAGGCAATTCATTTTTTATTTGTTCGAAAACATCTCCAGGAGTGCAAATATTTCTTTTCTAAAAAACAGTGGTAGCCTTGTCCTAAACTAACTCGCAGCAAGGCAGGATATAAACAGCATTGCAAAATGCAGAATAATACAAGGATTGCTGAATTTTGAGGAATAATTTTTACACATGAAATGGCTGAAGCCCATAAGTTTTGTGCTACCCAACCTTAATTGCTCCCCCATTGGAACTAAATGTGCATACTCTCTGTACATAGGTCCAGCTCGAGGGGTGTTTGACCAGTGTGGTCGAACAGGGACGCCACTCCATAAAGGGTGCAGTCCTCCCAACCATCCCGATTTCAGCGGGACAGTCCCTTTTTTCAGGCACTCTGGCCGCTGTACCAGAGCCGTAACTAGACTTTTTGGTTCCCTTTGCCAGAGAGAGCATTGGCACCTCCCACCCCTCCATTTTTTAAATAGGGACATAAGATAGTGCACCTGAAAAAGGGCCATGGCCTCATGAGGAGGCAGGCTGTCAGCAGGAGTCCAGAGCGTGGCTGAGTGAGATTGTGATTGTCACTCAGCACGTAGCTTCCACACTCTGCACTGAAGCCACGCCTCCACCAACAGCAGCATAGTTCTCATTGAAACTTGCAAAGAAAATAAAAATGGTTAGTGCACAGTGTGTGGGGGCCCCGGGATGACCGCCCGTTGCCCTGCCTATAATCCGGCCCTGTCCGTACTCTTATTTTGAAAGCTATTTTTATCATCCTTAGATTGCACTTGCATCAGACATATACTAGGTGCAAATGATAAGTCTGGAGACAGACATATTTATGTTGACATTAAACTCTGCATAGCCTGCACACCCTCTCTGAATATTGCCTATGTGAGAACACAACCCAGTTATGCCCTTTCGCTCACAAGCAGCGATGCACCTTCTATAATGTACAGTTCTGCATCGCCTGCAGTTGCCTATGCTTGGTTGCAGGGTATGATGCTGGTTACACACTGGGACGACTGATTGGTCAGCAGACCGACCAGATGTCAGAGCGGCTGATTGGTAAGCTATACACGCTTTATACACACTTACCAATCGGCTGCTCGATATGTCTGGGCTGACATCACAACTGGGTGGGTATTTTCATTTCTACAATAAAAACAGTGCTTTTGTGGAATGAATGACTTTTCACATACACCAGATGGAATAGATTATCAGCATCCATATTTAATATATAATATTCAGAGATTAAAAAGCATTTGCACAACAATAACCCCTTTTCTGGATATCTTGGTTGTAAATCTAATGTGACAGCAGCGAATGGTCTATAGTCCTGTTCTTATAGCAACCTCCAAATATAAGATGGCATGTTCCTTTATGAGTTATGAATGTCAGGAAAAATCCTAATTACCAACCTGCGGAGAAAAGGGTCCTTGGAATTAGTGGAAGAACGCACATATATTCGGATCACTTGGACTCGGTATGGAATGACTGGATGCTCCTGGATATCACAATGATCTCAGTAGTCCACTTGGTTTGGCGGTGGAGAAGTTTGGAGGTCTGGTTCAGTCTTTCATAGATCCGGTGTACTATCCAATGGGTAGGAGGAATTTGGGGTGTAAATACAGCTAACGCGTTTTGCTGTGTCCCCCACATACCGACTCCAAAGGATCCGAATATATGTACATGAAATCCTTCCGCTAATTTCAATACATATTCTATCTGCTGCTTAGTATGATGGGCTCTACTCATGAAATGGCTACCGGAAAATATTACTAAATATATTGCATCATATTGATGCGATATATAGTAATTATTTGTAGCCATTCATTAAAAACTTACCTGTTCAGTGACCTCCTCCGGTAAACAGACCCTCCACGATCCGGGAAACAGCTTGAGGAAACATATCGGGAATCTGATGTGCCTTTCCACTGTGCATTCGCCGACAGTACCTTGTGCTCCAATGTCCACTCACGTGACAGGGGCGGAGCAATGGGAAGTAGCGGGAGCAGTGATGCTCCTCTCCCCCTACAGAGGTAAGCTTCAGCTCATTTCGCCATCCCCAGATGGCAAAATTAAATTAGGAAGCAAAACGGAAAAGGATGTTTCTGTTTTTCTCTGATTCACTCTCCCCATAGCGTTTCTAGCACTAAACAGTGGGACTGCTGGAGAAATCTAAAGGTGCCCACACACATAGCGATGTGTTCCTGATCAGCCGATGTACACGATTTCCCCCTGAACTCTCCCCGGGAGCTCCCCGGCAGTACTGCACACGATTTGGTATGAAAAAGCTGCCAATGTGACACACGATCTATCGTGCCTCCTAACTACTCCAGTGCATCCTGACTTGAGATTGTCAGATCTGCCCTACAGCACGGTAGATCTGAAGGTGCGATGTGCGATCTGCGGGGATGCGCATCGCATCGTGATCGTGAGTGGGGACTCACGATTTCCTCATGATTTTGGCATATTTTACACGATCTGTCGTTCCAATGCATCGGAATCGGCCAGATCGGGTAAAATATCACTATGTGTGTGGGCACCTTTAGACTTCTCCACAGTATACCCCTTCCAGAATACCAGAAAGCAGTGAAAAGCGCTGTTTTCTGAAGTGTTTAGTGAAACATAGCTTTTCACTGCTGTATGAATAGACCCTGTTTCATATGTCATTATTATGAGTGCTATTAGTATAAGTATTTACTTATAGAGGTTTAGGTAGCTTTGGTTTCTAAGGTCAATTACTTACATTAAACCTTATGCTGGGCATACACTATATAATTATCTACGATATCAGTGGATCGCCCAGATAATTGTACTGTGTATGCGGTCGACCGATCTGAAAATATCGATCAGTTGGGCATGCCAGATTATCCAGCATGTCCCCTCGATACGATATTTTGAGTTAAAAGTCGCCCACATCGGGCAGTGTATACAGTCACTGCCATGGCTGACCAACATACACTTTCCATGTTCCTTCACAGGGAAAGAACAGGGAAATGTCTCCTCCCCAGGGGCGCAGCACATATATCGTGGCCCGTACACTATGAAATATCTCACAATGGGCGGGATGCATGACACATCGCACTCGCGATGCATTCCGCCGGTCATCGCATGCATGCCAGTGTTGGTAACGCCGGTATGCATGACAATCACCACAAAGGACCGTGCAGAAGGAAGCGCGCGCACTCGGGGGCTTGGTGCATATGAGATGCATTTTTAGGGTTTGATCGCATTTTTCCCCTTGATGCATCCCCACCCCATGTATACCCATGATATCTGCTGAGTGTCAGGCTGCCAGATAAAATGTCTGTCCCTCTGTCAGGCATTTTATCTGCCAGTGCATGCCCAGTATAACAGATATGACCGTGCTCACTGAAGACTGTACTTTCAAATTGGCTTCAGTCACTCAGTTTATACATGGATTATAAAATGGTTTCAGGTTTTGTGTACAATTTGCTACAAATATACGTTAATCGAATATATTCCCTAGAGCCAGCCACAGCCCTGTATGAAGAAACAGCTTCAAGCTTCTAGCTGTATGCTCCTCCAGACAGCAGGAGGCACCTTGCGGCAGTGTGCTGGGCACAGCCTAGTTCTTCCTGTGTCTTCTTTTTTCATGTATCCTGTAGTCCCTCCCTCGTCTGTAGGGTCAGGCTGTAGTACATGAGGAAGGACTCTGAGTCCTCTCACACCTTCTTTGTACTGCTGCTGCCTGGCACACAACAGGTCTTTCTCAGAGGACACTGTTATCGGATTTCAGCTTCCAAACCTCGCTGCATTTCATTATTCATGTCTTTCTCACCCTCCTGAGGCTCTGGGAAGTGAATGAAACTTAATTTTCGTTTTTTTTCCCGATAGAGTGGATTATTTTTTTATTATTGCCAGTGCTACTGCCTTATACATATGCTTACAACATTTTATACCAGTTGATTTGTTATTCTGCAGCGCATCAAGAGCGGATTCTTCCTTTTCCGTTTGAATGGAAGTTACATTGTTGTAGAGTATTCTGTTAGTCTCCCGGGCAGTACAGTCATTGCTGCGGTGCTGTCTCTGAGATCTACATGTGACTGCTGAGATCTGATTGTTCCCATGTACCCGGGCAGTGGCTCTGTAACAGTCATTGCTGCGGTGCTGTCTCTGAGATCTACATGTGACTGCTGAGATCTGATTGTTCCCATGTACCCGGGCAGTGGCTCTGTAACAGTCATTGCTGCGGTGCTGTCTCTGAGATCTACATGTGACTGCTGAGATCTGATTGTTCCCATGTACCCGGGCAGTGGATCTGTAACAGTCATTGCTGCGGTGCTGTCTCTGAGATCTACAAGTGACTGCTGAGATCTGATTGTTCCCATGTACCCGGGCAGTGGATCTGTAACAGTCATTGCTGCGGTGCTGTCTCTGAGATCTACAAGTGACTGCTGAGATCTGATTGTTCCCATGTACCTTGTTGTATCTCTGCATATTTGCATGTGGCTGTTTATTTCAGACTCCTTAACGATTGTGTGTTGAACTGTATTTTCCAGTCCTGTCGTTGTTCTGCAGTTGTCCAGTTGCTGCTGCATATTTTAGTTTTGTGTAGGGAAACTCAAATATTTGGGGCTAATTTTACTGCTATAAAGCACTTTTTAATGTAATTTGCTATTACAGCACATTATTTTTTATAACATATGTTTGTCTTTCTTAGTCTTGAGTTCATATTACTGGGTGATTTTATAGGTACTGCATAGATCCCTTTTTAGTTGAAACTGTCCATTTTGTGAATTTTTCTTTGGTAGTAGTCACAGCTGTTGTATAGTTGTCATGTCCACAGCTGATGTGTACCCTCCTGCCCCTGAGGTTTGTGCTGCAGCACACATCCCATCTTTTCAGAAATACCAGGAGATGTATCAGAGATCCCTGCGGGAGCCCAGTGGTGAGTTGAGCACAATCTGACAGTAGTATACACACAGAAAACCTGTGAGGTGTTCAATAAACCTTGTAAACCATTTTCAGGCTGATTTTCAAGGGGAGTCGGGGTGGAATATGCATTCCCCCATCCCCAATAAAAATGTTATAGGTAGTTGTTTAAGAGACCTGGTTATTCATATGCAAAAAATGGGCAATGGAAATTGTAGAAGTAGAACAACCTAAATAAACTTCTAGGAGTAAAGTGCACCTGTACTCTATATATAATGTGAAATCAGCCATTTTGTCTGCTGAACCAACAATGATTCATGAGAATGCAGCCTATCAATTCACTAGGAACTAGTGACCTCACTGAAGTGCTTCGATGATGTCACTGGTTCCTAATAAATTGATTGGCTGCCTGCTCTCTGAAGAGTATGAAATGGGGGTTTCTGCATTGTGTGGTCAACAAGTGTTGTTAAAGGGCATGCCTGAAGGTGCACAGGTTAGTTAGCTGAACTCCCTAATAACATATCTTTCAATATGACCTACAATACTGGAAATTGAACAATTTTCTCTAATGTGTCATATTGTTGCATGTAATTATTAGCATGTGAAGAATAAATGAAAAAAACAGGTGCGAAAGAGGGTTATTGACAGATATTCATTTGACGCAAAAATTAGGCACATGAAAACGTATAACTTGTAGTACTTCCATATGTGTCTTTTCCCAGGACAGTACCCTTTTTTCCAACCACAACCTCAAAAACAAACTCAAACTTCTTATTCCTCACAATTTTGAATTCATTATGAACCAAAATTAACCATACAAGTGGGAATAGGTTGCTATAGGTTTTTTACCTTTTTATTTTATTTAGAACATAACAAGAAATAGGTGGAGTTTATGGCTGTGAGTCACATGTCTCGGTTTTTAATTTTAAAGTAATTGGAGCCCTGGACACAAAGTAAAGGTTGTAAATGAGCTGTGCTTTTGGCTTACAACAGGAACATCAGATGCAAACAGCAATAGTAATATATAGAACAGTTGCATGTAAAAACACAATGTACTGGCTAATAAACCCATTATACATGCATGCATTTGTACTTACCTCCTCTGTGCTTAAATCTCTATTACCTTGATATACAGTACTCCTCAACCAATAATTCAGCAAAGAGTGAGAAAGGAAACACGTTGGAATATGATAGTAGAAATTTGTGTGCTGGGTGAAATGGGACATGTTGGAGGTCATATAATTGTCATGTGTTCATAAAGGCAAGCCCTTCAAACCCTATGTGAAGAAACTGCAGTCATTAACCAGCTAATTAGCAAGATGTAAATATGAGCCCTGTTATTGCTCCCTGAGGGCTGTGCCATACAAATGCTATTCTCCATGTGTTTGTGAATGCTTATGTGATGGATATTATTTTCTTCATTGAAAACAGTATGAAAATGAAAGTTATTTTTCAGATACTTACAGTACACAGTGAAAATCTATCGTACATGGCAATATAAGCTACTGTCTGCCTCCTGGCATTTATTTGCTGTTCTTTTTAAATAAAAATATTGCAGGAAATCTCATGTGCCATGGACCTAAGGCCGGGTATACACTACCCGAATACACAGAGCAATTGCACGATTACGTAATTGTGCAATCGTTCAGTAATCGGGCACACATCAGGGATGTAAATGTCAGAAACAACCAGCGATGCGCGCTCCTGCTAGTCGTTTCCGACATCAATCATCACCCGCTAACGACAGATTGACCATATTCGGGGATGATTGATGGTGCCTACACTCAACCTTCAATCGTTCAGTGTAGGCACTGCACCCCTAGGGAAACGACGGTACGATTACGATGTCATAATTGTACCGTCGTGCCGGTATCTACTAGTGGATACATGGTCAATCTGTCGTTATCGGCAGATTGACCAGCATGTTCGAGCGATGATTGATGTCGGAAACGACCAGCGGGAGCGCGCATCGCTGTTCGTTTCCGACATTTACATCCCTGATGTGTGCCCAATTACTGAACGATTGCACAATTACAATGTTGTCATTGTGTAATCGGGTAGTGGATACCCAGCACTTGTAGTTGAGTGTACAAGGCACATTGGCATAATTGCTGTGGGTACATACTCATTGGGCACTATACTCGGTGAGTGGTACATGTGCTTACTGGAGCAAGCTCGTCCAGTCCAGGCATGTAGAAACATTCTGTGACAGAGAGAGCCAATTTTACCCTTTTTTACATTACTCTCCACAGGTTTATATTCCCCCTCTCTGCCCACGTGGGTAGTAACACTGGTAGCTGACCGGTAGTGGTCACGTGGTTGTGATGTCAGAGGTCCTTTCTTAGACTTGGATCTAGCAACAATCTAATGTCTGGCCCTTAGGTGGAATTACACCTTTAATATTAGCTGTGACAGTAATATGTGTACCATCCCTGTATTACTTGTTATATATGAGAAATGGATACAAAACTACTAAAGAGTTCATATACTGTGTAGCAACTAATGTGCTATTTTTCTCAAGGAGTCAGTAATTTATTGATTTTTTGTGTACATAGGGAGGAATAGAATTACAAACAGGCAAGACTGGTATTCATTTTGTATTTCTCAAAAGCTAACAGCAGCCTCCACAGCAGTTGCTATTTCCATTTACAGATTAGAAGACACAAACCCCAATCAATAATGGATAATTCTTCATATTTTATGATGTGTCAGACATCAGGCAGATCTAGCCTGTCACGACAATGAATTGCTCTACACATACCTAGTGCAGTCTTTGAATGAATCATGCATCTTCTCCGTTAATGCAATGCTGAGCCAGACCATTCCTCTAGTCAGTTTCATTTATCTCAGGAGTTGTCTAGATATTGTACTTACAAATTGCTGTGTGTCTAGGAATAAGGAGCCAAGCTTCAACCACAGGATGGTCAGGGAAAATAACTGGGTGATATGTATCATGAGGTGGAACGGTAGACAATATCTGCTGTGAATCAGGATATAATTAATTGGGGTTAATGAAGAGGGTATTGTAGACATTTTATTCTCCTGACTATCTTGTCTTACAATCTATACATAGCTGCCAGAATTGAGTGAACGTTGGCAACTTTAATTCAGTTAATAGTATAAATTCATGGATACTTAGTAATGACACAAAACTACTCTATCCCAGGACATTCCAGTCTATCAAAGACTATTGCAGGCGTCAGCTAAGTTTGTATCGTACTGTAAGTAACAGGCTTTACAATAACTTTGTTTCTGAGACACCCAGTCCTTTTACTGATCAATGGTCTGATTTGGCAAACAATTAGCAATTTCCATAAAATGTGGAAATCTATTAGTTTTCAACATCTGTTTCCTCCTTAACCAAGTAAACTGAGGTTGATCTGAACAGGTAAGGTAATTTTGAATTTTAGCCTAGCTACAAGGTTCAGAGAGAAGTGTGTAGACAGTTTGCCTTTGACCATGAGACTGACCTATTTTATATTGTCAAGAAGCCATTTGTAGATGCTTCTGATTCTGGATATAGTTCCATGGAAATTAGGTGAGTTAGTCTTGTTAAGTGTAGTTGGTTGTTTTCCAGTCCCATTAGGTTGTTTGGATTTTATTGAGATAACCACAGTCACGGCCAGGGTATTTCAGCATGGCGCTAGGCGGGTGTTACCTGTGAGGTCGTTGTGGCACGGGCTGTCTGGTGGCGGAGCTGGTGTCTCGCGGGGGGCTTTGGCTGCGCGCTTTGTTGTGCGGGCCTGTTGTCACTCTGCGCTGGTAAGGCCTGGCGGCGTCTCCGTTCCGTTTGGCATGGGCGCCACCATCTTGCCTTCTGGCCATGTGATGCGGCTGGCCAATCCTGGTGAGTCACATGTTCCCTCCGGCCAGTAACAGCACGGCATGGGGTATTTAGGAAGGGTCAGTGCCTTCCTTCTTTGCCAGTGCAACGTGTATCTCAGCCTAGCTGAGAGGGAGTTCTCTGTGCTTATCCTGTTCCTGTGAATTCGCTGTCTGCCAGTCTGCCTGTCAGCTCCTAGCTTCCACTGGACTACCCCGCCTTCCTCCATCACCCTTGACCATACCTGAGTGCCTGAGCCTGCTGACATCCTACTCATTGCCTTAGTTCACTACCTGCATACCTGGCTATTATTTTCCTGCATCACTACCTGCATACCTGGTTGATTATTTTCAGTTTCACTACCTGCACACCTGGACAACTCTAATTGTTTCTAGTTGGACATTAACCCATTACTCCCACCACAGAACTCTTGTGCACATTTATATATTCCTGGACTTTTATTTACTGCCATATTTTATGTCTTCTCAAGCACTTATTAAAAAACCTAGTTTTTTATTCAAATCCGCTTCTGTGATCGCTCCTGTTACCACCCCGGGTCCACAAACAACCCAGAACTTAACAACCATCTACTAGCTCGCTCTTTTCTTAGTAAAGGTGAGAAGTGTATTCCAGCAAGGGATCTTGGGGAACTGCTTTACAAAAATTGGAAAGTCCTTATGAACATTCACAATGGCCACCAGGTTTTGTGATGAGACTCCGTCATACTGTGTGAGTGACCCTCATTGCTTCTGTTGAAGCATTGACAATACCAGTTCTGAAAACAAGAGAATTTAGGCATTGTTACAAAAATAAAGATTCCCATTCTGTTAATGTGTTTAATGTGCTCTTGATCGGTTTTCTTTTTGTGCAAAAATAAACTGATGAAAACCAGTAAAAAAGTCAAAAGATGTGACTATTACTTTGCATTGTATGTAGCTTTCTAATTTCTTTTACAGAATTCTGGGGTGATATCGCAAATGATTTCTACTGGAGGGTGCCTCCTTCCCAGCCATTTCTGAAATACAATTTTGATGTTACTAAAGGGAAGATCTTCATTAAGTGGATGAAAGGAGCGGTCACCAATATATGCTACAATGTTCTGGACAGAAATATTCTAGAGAAGAAGCTAGGGGACAAAGTGGCATTTTACTGGTAAGTTACAGTTAGTGCTGTCCATGCTACATATGTTACATGTAATGTTTTGTGCAGAATTAGCCCTTAAACAAATGACTGTATACATAACTATCGCTAATTTTCTCTGCTCATTTCACATTAGTATTCTTTACACTTTACACATTCTTTACACATTCTTTACATGATTCGAAAGTGGGGACTCTTCTAATGCGATGTGCCCCTGAGTTTATTTAAACCAGCATTGGGAAATATTTCTTATCCCTGGACATCACAATGATGTTTGTGTGTTCTATGGTGATCATACATAATCACTAGAGAATTATCCTCTCAAGGGTCTTGTTATTTGGAAGACAGGATTTCCCCTGAGTCTGTGCATGCCAGGATAGCAGAGATAAAACACTTTTAATACTTTTTATGCCTGAATGACGTCATCACATTCAGGTGCGGAGGCCTAATCTAGCCCAGCCCATCTGGGTCCAAGAGACAGCAACTGTAATGCTGGGTAAACAATGGGCGATACATTGGCTGTTCAATCGAATGGTCGATATATGGTGTGTACGTTGACCAGTGTATACCAGAGATATGTCTGTGAACGACGTAGTTCAGACATATCGCGTCAGCCTTGTATGCACTTGTTCTGCTTTATGTGCCTTGCATTCTTTATCATTTGTCACTCTATCTGAAGTGGTGACGTTTTGCAAATAAATGATGGCGATTGTGTTTTCATGGCAATCATTTGATATACACCAATGCCTTTCCCTACGGTTCTGACTTAACGTCTGATTTGCAAATATAAGCTGATTAGTAGAATTCTACACTTTTTATTGTGCACACAGCCATTTCATCTGCTAAGTAAACCTATATTCTTGAAGTGCTTTAGAGATGTACTTAGCCTCTAGTGAATTCATTCATAAGCTGCATTATCATTAATATTTTTACAGACGATAAAATGGTACTTCCACTGCGTGTAGCGCACATAGATGCCAAAGAAAAATCTTGGCAATATTTAGTAAAATCCTTTTTCGTATTTCACTAGGAGCTTGCCAAAATAAATTCAGCTATTGTGGCAACTGTGCTACATACAGTAATAACCACCAAAAGTGCAAGCCCCTTTCAGCCTTGAAGATTATTTTGCACAATATACATTAAATAAGATTCTGATTTCAGGGGAATAATGTATTAAACATTTCCACTCCAAAATTTAGCGCTATTCATATGACACCTAAAGAACTTTATTTTTGTAAGTGATGGTGTTTATTATTTGTCTTGTAATCTATCATTTGCTCCATCCACAAGGACCATGAAACGTGCCATGATCCCACACTATACTACAGTAAACTACTAGTTCTCCCATGATTGAAACTGCCCCTTCTGTGCTGGGAAACTACTCTACTTTGTTTGTTGTAGTAATATATAGTAGGACAGTTGTCATTGTTAGAGGCTTGAACCATAACCTTTATATTTAACTCAATACAATATGTACCCTAGAGATTAGATTTCATCTCAACATCGAGAACTCCATGAGGCACTAGATGCAAAGTTTTTGTATGAAATTCTGAGCATTTAGTTGATGGCCATGTAGAAGCCCGGTACACTCTTAGCTGAGAATATGTTATGTGCAGCCTGATTGGAGAAAAACATAGACAGCATTTTGGTAAATCTGTACAGGCCTTGCCTTTTAATATGCTGATATTTCTGGAGCACCATGTACCAGTGCTGTGGGAACATTGTGCCTCAATTTACAGGACACTGTGCAATTGTGTTTGAATACAATCTTAGCTATGATGGAGTAATAGAATTGTTACTAGCATATCACAACATTAACAAATGAATATATTTATTTCCCATTAGAACGTGATAAGACACTGAAGTGTCACTATTTCCCCTGTTAGATTCAGAGGTGTAGCTCTGTACATTCAGCTACATGATTGTTATGACAACCCATGGAACGTGGAGGATGATGTACAGATACCAGCTAAGTCAGGAATAGTGGGACCTCCATCTTCATGAAATAGGGGCCTTTGTTTACAGTATTCAGCCTAAATGATGAGAATGGCACAAAGTTGCCAGTACAGGGCAGAATGAAGTATAAAATAATGACCGTTCTAGCCTAGTGACCTGACATCCATGCTTGCAGAAATAAATGTCCTCAGTTATGCTCATTTCCTTCCCTTATCAAAGTATCAGTCATCTACAGTCCTGGCTAACTTTTAGCTGTAATTGTGCGAACAGTGCTGCCAACATGACTTGACATTAAAATTAGACTATTGACATCACAGTCCTATATTTTTACAACAAACATTAGATGCATTATTCAAGGTCAGTCTTAAAGGGACAGCAACCTATTGCACTTTGCAGCTAGACAGCGAATACTCCACTTGTCATTTTAAGGAACTATAAATAAGGGAAGTGGGGAGTCTAAGGCTATTGAAGCATTTATTGATTAGCCTCCTGGGGGCCACTTAAATGTATCATTTAGTGATTGCAGAATATAGTTTTCTGCACATTTGTCTGTGTAGCGCATACATAGGTGGGTGCTTTTATGAAGTGCCTTGCGGAAAACAGTTTTTGCAACCATTGGTGGTATTTTGTGGTCTGGTGGGAATATCATGCTGGAAAATAACAACATCAATACAAAGTGATTCAGTGTACGTGAGAAGAGATGGCTACATTATCTTAAATTGAGTCTGTGTGTAGAGATGGCTACATTGTCCTAAACTGTGTGTGTGAAAGACGAGATGACTACATTGTGATAGTGATTGTGTATGTGTGTGAAAGACGAGATGACTACATTGTGATAGTGATTGTGTATGTGTGTGAAAGACGAGATGACTACATTGTCGATTCAATTCAGTGCGATGTTGAATAGCGCCGGGAATAAGTGTCCGGAGCTATTTAATTGTTTGTGCTGTTAACCTAGACCAGCGGATTTGTTTTCGTACTGTCCTGAGGTGTGAGCAGAAATTCGACTAAACAAGTACCTCAGCGCAGTTTTCGAGCTTAGTGTGTGCGCGAACAACATCACGGCCGGCACTGAAGTTGGAGAAAGCAAGTTACCGCGACTAAACACTCTGCTTAAGGTGCCATAACTTGCATCTCCCGACTTAAGTGCAGGTCCCGATGGGGACAATTGAATAGCTCCAGAAACTCATTCCTGGCACTGTTCAAATCGCACTGAAAGTGAGTATGTGTGTGAGAAGAGATGGCTACATTGTCTTAAAGTGTGTTTGTGTGTGTGTGAGAAGATATTACAACATTGTCATAAAGTGATTTGTGTGTGTGTGTAAGAAAAGATGACTACATTGTCATAAAGTGATTGTGTGTGTGTGTGTAATGGTGCATACACAAGGCCAGATATGTCAGATGAATGATTGTAAAATCGTTCAAATCGTTGGAAAAATCAGTCAAACGATTTGAATGATTGAACAATTTTTGCCTGTATTAAAATTAATGGAATTGTCCAAATCTGACTGCAAACACATCAGATGTCAGATATCGTTATCTGACAAATGGGAACGCGCATCGTTCATCGTTGCACACATGTCAGATTTCCCTTCAGATATGAACGATTGAACGATTTTTTAAATCATTATTGTTGAAATCTGAAGGAAAATCTGGCCGTTTGTATACACCATAAGAAAAGATGACTACATTGTTATAAAATGAAAATAATTTAAAAAGTGTTACACAGTTTAGTGTTAGCATTGTTGGATAAGTAGTCTATAAACCAGTTTCTATAGGAACAAAACATTAGATATAGTTTAATGACTATTTGGTACTGTTTTATAGTTAAATATATATAATTTAGGTTTAAGTTAGCATGTGCTTAATAGATGGTGCATACTATATTCATATCCACATAGTTACTCATCGAGATATTTTATGCCCACATTCAGCCATGCATCATGGCATTGCTTCTACTAATAACTAGAATTGTATATACATGAAGAGGAAAGGAATCAACTTAATTGTGGGTGCACTCAAAACTCATATAATAAAATATTTCAATTTTTATTAAGTATATTAAAAACTACACGGGCTACTCTACTATGTTGATGCTGTTTATTGCACCAGTGTTCTTATATTTTATTTACACATGATTACTTGTATGCCCTTCAAATAGGGCTTCAAAAGCGAAATATTTAAAATAAATTTTATTAAACAAAATAATAACGTGATAGAAAAAGAAATGTATTACGTGAAAAAAAAAAAAATAGAGGCGAGAAGCTTTCACTAGCCTGATATTTCTATATAAGGAATTTGGCAACAAATGTATCTATCTATAGAACACCTAATGATACTTTTAGTATAAAAGATACAATTGATAATATCAGGTAGTTTGAATACTGCTAGGAGTTCTCACTTAGATATTAATTCAGTTTATGTCATCCAGCTAATTTAGGATTGACATTTTGATTATACCAGTTTGGCAATAAGTGGGAACAAAATAACCTATTTATTAGGGTTAAGTATAGGTATCTAAGATACCATTGATAATATTTAGTAGCCCTTATATTTCCCAGGCTTCTTCATTTTGGAAGAAATTCAGCAGAATAATATTTATATTTAATTGGAGTAATTCTTTTATATTACTTAAGTCTCATGTGACCTTGCAGGGACTTGAACACACATCATGTAATACAATATACTGACAAATAAAGACAGCACACGACCTGTTTTTTAAATCTCTTTATTTTTTCACGTAATACATTTCTTTTTCTATCACGTTATTATTTTGTTTAATAAAATTTATTTTAAATATTTCACTTTTTGAAGCCCTATTTGAAGGGCATACAAGTAATCATGTGTAAATAAAATATAAGAACACTGGTGCAATAAACAGCATCAACATAGTAGAGTAGCCCGTGAAGTTTTTAATATACTTAATAAAAATTGAAATATTTTATTATATGAGTTTTGAGTGCACCCACAATTAACTTGATTCCTTTCCTCTTCATGTATATATAAGTTTAACTATTTTGAATCAATGGGTGGCACCTATCTATATCTATTATGTATGGTCTAATAAAGTAGTAGGACCATATATATAGATATAGAAACACTCTTTATCTATCTATATACCATATTTAACCTGGTGCGGGTTTCCTTTTACAATCTGCAATAATAACTAGAATTGGTCAGGAAGGAACAACATTATTCTTTCACAAAAGAAGTCAATCAAGTGACACCTTGTTGATCATGGTAGAAAACACATGCACCCATCCCTTTGTCCTGATTTCGGTTCAATCGATTGTTGGTTTCCCGGCGACCCGCTGATCATACGTTGACCTCGGCAGGCCCGCTGCCTCTTGCTATGCTTCTGCGCCTCTCCCAGTTCCGAGGGCTGCATTGTCCCGCAGGGGAAAAGTTGTGGATGAACACTCTCTGCATGGTGAATAGATGCCATGCGCATGGCATCTGTTTACAGTCCGAGGAGAGCTTGGGAGCATCTTTGTGAATGCTGTGCATACCCTTAGAGTGATGAAAAAGGAGGGGAAGGGGTAGCGTGTCATAAAGCCACACCCTGTCCCTGAGAAGCCACGTCTCTTTTTCAGACATGTGCTTGCCATGACAGATATGCTCTCTCAGGATCAGAGCCCTGTTGTACCTAAAACCTGGAGTGAACGCTATATTGTTTGCCTACGTTGTGTGTTATTTCTTGTGAACATTATTCATGTTAAGACCCTTTACTCCAAATATAGAAAGTGATTAAAAAAGAAAATATATTACAAATAATAGGTGGGAATTCAATGGCTGGAGATGTGTCATTGATTATCACCATGATGACAGCTACTGGTAATACTGACATGCCATGTTTCCCTGCACACTTACGTGGGATGCGAGGGAGAACTTGCAATGGCAGTGGAAGTGATGTGACATTCCTGAATGACACATCACATGCAGCTCACCCAATTGAATTCCACCCTCAGTGGATACAGCTGAGCAGGCTATATACTTAGCCCTTACCAGCATCTGATGAGGAAAGTAGTGAGGAGAGTTCACACTTTGACACAGTTGTATACACAGTAATGTCTTGTACAAAATGGCAAAGGAGCACAATTGGAAAGGTAGTGCCCTAAATTGGTGTTCCTATATTACCTAATATTGGTGTACTCTTGCCACCAACAACATACACATGATATTCTATGGTTATGCCCAATGTTACATTATGCAACAGTTTTGCAATTTATAGATAACTGCCCCAGAATAATTCACCATTGTTTAAAATGTAGCCACTTTTCTACCACACTTGTGGAGGTATACAAGCCCCCAAAACATATAGACCACCCAAAATGATAGCTAATGACGAATCCCTGGATGACTTCAAAGGGAGAATATGGTTTACTTGGTAAAACCAAATCAAGCAAATAATATACACTTTGTAAGAGAGGCACTGGCTATGCCTGGGACTCATATTAATGATGGAAGACCATTGTATCCCTCTGAGTAAATTGACACTAATAATAAAATAGTGTATAATTGAGCTACTCCAGTGAATAGTCTATATGGTGACAATTATTGTGCCAGCATTCCACTTTTAAAACATTTGTATGAATAGGGCAGTGTGGCCTTTGGTACAATGCAGGCAAACAGCAAAGGTTTGTGTCTACAAGATAAGGTACTGGTTCACTCTCCCCATTGTTTCTGAGAATACATCACTGCTTTACATTATTAGCATAACAATGCATTTTCTAAACCAAAATATTCTCCATGATGCTCCTCAAGAGGACAGAATCATAATGTAACCACATCTTATTTCAAGAAGCTCTGCAGTAAAAATATCTTCGGAAGTCTTCAAATCAATATATGCCAAATAAATACAGTTCCACAATTCTACCCCTAGATAAATACCTTTAGTTGGTCTAGTTATACAGATGGTGTAAGTTCTGATGGGATGGGTACGGGATGGTGAACGTATCCCATTTCGAATAGCCTTGCACTTCTATACAGAGCTGAAACTTAACAATGTAGAAGTGATCCTCTGAAAGCCAAAATGTGCCCGTGGGCCTGATTCATTACGGATCGCTATCGCGATTGCAGCTGCGATTATGCTCGCAGACCCACTGCAAAAATATGCTAATGTTTGCAATCGCAATGCCGTTGCAGCCCAATGTAAAGACACCCACATCCCCTTACATCCATAATACTTTGCAAGTCTGCGAAACCATCGGTAACATCGGGTACCATCGGAGCCTCACGCACAATTACAACAGGTCTGACCTTGCTCAGAATTTGCTAACTTCATCGCACGCAGTGAGAGCTCAAGCTGCGTATGCCATTGCAGTGACTCATTTATGCACGCCCCTGTAATGGCGTTCAAACGCGCTGACACCCCTGCATTTCCCCGACCACCCCCACATCACTACCCCCAAATGCTCACTTCCTGTCAATCACTCTGCGTTGGGTGTGCATGGTCTCTGCGATCGCAGTGCCGTCACAGTGGAGCCCACGCATGCGCAGTACGCAACAATCGGCCGCCTGCATGCGTCATCGCAATAGCGATCCTTGCTGTATCAGGCCCCATTATCTCTAGGCCCTAATATGTGTCCAAGCAGCGACTAAAACATTACTGTGCTATCACCACACACAGCAGAAGCAGCAGGATACAGTTTGGTATTCCTTCAATTCCAGTGTTTGCAAACAATACACTGAAAAATTGTGGCATTAGTGTAGAAATGCGCAGCCATTCACATAATTCTGCCAATTCAGTTTACTTTGCCATCTTAAAATGGTGGCAGACCAATCCCAAAACACAATTTCTAAACATTGTAGTGCTACTTTATATTTAGAAAAATATTGAAATGCAAACTGTGTTGCAGAATGCCCTTAATGATGGAGAAAATGTTGGTGGGCTTATGCTCTGGAACTTTTGTATGAAGCTATGGAATTGTCCCATGAAATCCAAAATGCCGTAATTTCTGGGCCTTGCCATGAGTGCAGCCAGCAAGTAAAGTACATGTATCCATCCCTGTGCATGGGAGCGATCAGGGCCATAACTAGGGGTGTGCGAGTGTTGCTGCCACACAGGGTCCTGGGGTCAGCGGTGTTGCTGCCTCACGGTATCGGGCATGTGGCTTGTAGGGTGCATGAAACCTGCACCCTGCAGCCTATAGCACTTATGCAGAGCTGCCAGGAGCGTTCCTGAAGTCTGAATATTCCTATAATATAATTAAGATAGATTATTGAGCAATTTCAAATGAATAAAATATCCATAGCATGATACCTTAGGGTGTTTACTTTTTAATATCTAATGGTTTTAGTTGTATTTATTGCTTTTCTCTATCTAGGGCCTTTGAAGTTATATAATGTTGTGAGAAAAAGAATTAGACCTGAAATCTAAAATATATATATCTTATTATGTATTACCTGTCCTGTAATAAAAGAAACAAACAATATTTTAGTGAATGAATGCAGTAAGATGAGGTATTCTTAACTTTGTGTGTAAAACAAAATTAAAGTTGTAATTCTTTCATATTGTTGGCCCTTTTTCTTTTAAAACAAACAAACAAAAAACTTATATCAATGTATGCTACCAAATGAAAGTCCTGTCTGCTCTAAAATCAGTCTTCTATACACTTTGACCGGGAACCCTTTATATCTGAGACTACGAAACTGCCGCAGTACACAGATGTGAAGATTTGCCTGGTCACTCAGGGGCCTATTTATCAACGAGTTTTATCATACGCAACAGTTGATAAAATGTTTTGCATATGATAAATGGCGCTCAAGCCAAGCAGCTCCCAAACGTCATTTTTAAACAGTTGACAGTTGGGAGCTGATTGGCTGGAGCACCATTATCATACGCAACAAGTTTATCACTTGTTGCGTATGATAAAACTCATTGATAAACAGGCCCCAAAGGGGTTAAATGTCACAACAATGTGATTAAAAGGAATCGATAGGTGGATATTTACATTCATGTAACTAGTAATTCACATGATTAAGGAAAAACTGTTCCATGTACAGTAGTAACACTAGAATTGTATCCACTGACCGGAGAGAGTAAATGAATCATCCTAATAGGTCCAGCTGTTGCTGCAATTTATCATTTTGTTAAATGCCTTGCTCTATACATTTGGCAGACAGTGACGCCATACTCTTATTTAATAAGCGCAGTCTGCAAGCTTCCATCAGAGGTAATGACATTGTGGAAAGACACAATTCTTTAGAGCTCTGTAACGTATCAGCACAGAATTGTGCGTTGGGAAGGCCAGCAAGACTGCAATGAACATAGCATAGTAAAATGACCTATTTACCTTTAATCTTTTTCTCTCATTCAAATAAATTACACATTACAAATTTCTAATTATGGGCCTCATTTATCAACGAATTTTATCGCTTACAAAGAGTGCTAAAACTTGCGGCATATGATAAATGATGCTCTGGCCAATCAGCTCCTAACTGTCATTTTTCAAACAGATGACAGTTGGGAGCTGATTGGCTGGAGCACCATTTATCAAATGCAGCGAGTTTTAGCACTCTTTGTGAGCGATAAAACTCATTGATAAATGGGACCCTAAGTGTCTGCCCAGCATCTGTTTATTATCACTAGGAGGATTTCTTTACCATGTTTGTCAGAGTATTTAGCAGATTGACAGAACATGCCAGTAGAGGGTCTTCACCCATCAGTTTCTGAACTAACTTGTGTGTGGCTTTGTACTCATTGTTCTACAGAAATAGATTTAGTTCTTATTTAAATAATACATTTCCTACTGGAGTCCTCCTTTTGCTAAATAGTAATACGTTATGTAACCCCTCAGCGTCATAGTGCCCTGGTGTAATTATTGGTGTTACACTGGGCATGTTCAAATGAATTCAACACTCCATTTTGTTACTTATACCCCTTGTTACACCTCACAATCCTGTCGTGTTCTGGCAGAGTAATGACTTTCTGTAGGAACATACTGCTTCTGAGAGTGATGGCCTTCCTTAACAAGTTTTGAATTTGTAACATTAGAATAAAATCATTCAAATGCATTTTTCTTGTGTTATTTAAGTTTCATTCCACCCTTGTATCTCCTGCTTTTATCTATTTATGTATAATTTTCTAACCTGAGATAGAATGCTGTTCTCTTTTATTATCAATCAATGTGGTGCTACAGCCATAGGCAATCAAAACGATATAATTATACGGAGCAGTGTTTATTGACTGTTTATACAATAACTGCAGTATTTACCCATGCAGAAAGCGTGGCCCTGCACATGTCAGTTAGAACAGGAAATTCTGATGCGACCTGTGTGTATGTAATACTTTTGTTGCTAAAAAGAGTAAATGGGTGTTTATGGTGTACAAGTGTACTGTATGAAAGCTCATTTTGAGTGTCTTATTTTTGTTTGACATAATTGGCTACATTGCTGTCACTGTGCCCTGCTTGGTGAATAATGAGACTTTTTGTAAAAGCACAGGCACGGTGCTAGAAATGATCATAAGAAATGTATAAAATTGATAGACAATTTGGATTCCAATTCTTTTAACACTTTGGCCTAGATTTATCAACGAGTGATATTCTTGTGAACACTCATTACTAAACTTAAATGGTACTCCAACCAATCGGCTCCTAGCTGGCATTTTTCAAACACATGACAGTTAGCAGCTGATTGGTTGGAGCACCATTTAAGATTAGTAATGAGTGATAACAGGAATATCATTCATTGATAAATCTGGGCCTTTTGCCAATGACGGCAATTAAGGAGAAGCGCTTTTAATAAACAAATTATTTAAATTTGATCTATTGCCCATATAACAAGTAAATGTGTTCAGATTTCACATTTCTGTACTTAAAAACAGGTAGATTACCTGTGTGTTGAGACTCGGCAATGGGTCCCCATCACACCTCCCCCATAATTCGCTTTTACAGTTTTTCCATTTCTAAGCAAACTCTGGGTCTCATTCAGACCCGCTCGCGAGCGCTGTACGCTCACAAGCGGGTCGATGTTACCCAAATGTGCATGCGCACGACGGAGGCACCTCCGTCGTGCGCATGCGCGAGACCCGGCGAGCGATGGGGAAGCCGTCGCTCGGGGTCTCGCACCAAAGGGGGCGTGCTGTCGATGGTGATTGACAGCACGCCCCCTTTGGTGTGCGTGCCGGGGGCGTGGCATGCCAAGACGGAGGCGTCACCCACAGCTATGCGAGCGGCCAGGAAGCCGCACCATTTTCAGCTAGGACGGCCCTGATTCAGAGCGAGCGCTCTGGTCATAGCGTCCGGCTCTGAATCAGGCCCTCTGTGTGTAGTTTGTATGTTCTTCTTAGGTGGGTTTTCTCAAGGTGCTCTGTTTTCCTCCAACAATCCAAAAACATATTGTTAAGCTAATTGGATTATGACAAATAATTAACCCTATTGTATGTGTTTGTCCATGTGATAGGGAATATAGATTATTATTATTTTTTTTTTTGTTTTGCACTCTGTTTTTATTAGAGGTTTCAAACAAAGAACGTACAGCATACAGAAGCATAACATTATCAACGTGTACATGTCCAAATGTATACAAATTAGAAACCACTTTTATACATTTCAATAAACACATATCTCACAGTATAAAGAAGGTAAAGTAAAAAGAAAAACTATATAATAAGTAACAAAAAATGGGGGGAACAGGGAAGGGTCTTCGTGTTTTAAAAGTAAGTAGTTAGCCAATATAAAGAAGCTGCGGTCTATATTACGGGGTAATAACGGTTGGAAACATATAGTTTTTATATTCCATAGAGTTTTTGTATTCCAACCATGGAAGCCAAGTATTAGTGAAAATAAAAGGACTATTGGTGGAGAGGATTGAAAAGTCCTCCATTGACTTGTAGTAATCGAGTCTTTGGAACCAGTCCCTACATGTGGGCGGGTTACAAGAGTTCCAAAAAATTGGAATGACAGCTCTTGCGGCATTACTCAAATGGCACAGCAAGGACTTTTTGTAGTATCTCAATGAAGACTCAGAGTAATTAATTAGCCAGAATGCTGGATCAGTGGGGACAGGAGCGCCTAAAATTTGTTGTGAAATGGAAATGACCTCCAACCAATATTTAGATAGCTGTAGACAGTCCCACCATATATGTAGTAATGACCCTGGAGCCTTAAGACATCTCCAGCAAGAGCTGGATTTTGTTGGGAACATGGCATGTAATAGGGTAGGGTGTCTATACCATCTCATCAAAATCTTGTATTGCGTTTCCTTGATAATTGAGCAAGTTGAGCTGCAGTGTGCCTTGAGAAATATTGTTTGCCATTCTTGCTCTGTGAGGGTAATGCCTAAATCTAATTCCCATTTTTTAGCCCAAGGAGGTATGATACAGGAAGGGTTGTTAAGGAGTATCTGGTAGATAGCAGAAATTGTGTGGGAGGGATCAGTTGGTGAAATGCAAAGTTTTTCGAAAGCAGTAAGATCTCGACTAGAAACATTCATTCTACCCGCAGAGGACAGGTAATGGCGAACTTGCAGATATTTCCAGAAATCTGAATGAGGTATTGACCGCCTTTCCTGGATATCAAGAAATGCTTTAATACCTGACTTAGTCACCAGCTGGCCAGTCCGAAAAAGGCCTTCCCTCACCCAATTAGGGAATTGATTAAAATCAATACCAGGGGGAAAATCCGGGTTAGCCAAAAAAGAAGTAAGAGGTCCAAAACGTGAAGAAATATAAGGCAGATTTCTTAAAGAATTCCACACCGAAAGGGAAGGAGAAATTGTTGGATGATGGAAATCTAGTTTAGGAATAGAAGGAAGCCAAGGTGTTTTTTCAGGAGGAAATTTCATGAAACAACCTTCAAGGGCAACCCATTGCTTCACCTCTCTATATCTAGCCCACTCAAGAATTCTATTAAGGTGGATAGTGTGATAGTATGCTTTGATATCTGGGAGTTGGAGACCACCCAGTTGTTTTGGTCGAGTTAAAAGAGTACGTTTAATCCTAGGTTGTTTCCTAGACCAAATAAATTGCTGAATTAAGACATTTAGCGAACGTAACCAAGAATCTGGAATCTGAATGGGCAAAGACTGAAAGAGGTAAAGCAATTTAGGAAGCGTATTCATCTTCACCACGCTAATTCTACCCAGCCAAGAAAGTTGTTTCAAATGCCAATGGGAATAGTCCATTCGAATGGAGGAGAGGATAGGAGAAAAATTAATATTGAAGAGATGCGACATGTTTTTAGGAATTTTAACCCCTAGGTAGGTAATATGGGGAGGGTGCCAAGGGAATGGGAAAGCCGACTGCAAACCCGAAACTACAGAAGCATGCGCAGACAGATTTAAGGCCCAAGATTTTGAGAAGTTAATCTTAAAGTTGGACAACTGTCCAAAACGGTCAAACTCATGCATCAAATGAGGCAAAGACGTCACCGGGTGGGAAACAGTAGCCAATAGGTCATCCGCAAAAAGAGCCAGTTTGTGTTCCTGTTCACCTACCATAATCCCAGAAATAACGGGATTGGCGCGTATAGATCCGGCCAGAGCCTCCATGCAAAGGATGAAAATCAATGGCGACAGAGGGCAGCCTTGTCGCGTGCCATTGTGTATGGAAAAAGATCCAGACAGTTCACCATTGACCCTCACCCTCGCCGAGGGACAGGAATAAAGGGCCAAAATTCTATGCAGTGTCACGGGACCCAATCCCATGTGCACCAGCACAGACCTCATAAAAGACCAATTAATTCTATCAAACGCTTTTTCAGCGTCGGTGGAGAGTAGGATAATAGGGATCTTTGATTGAGTAGTAGCAAAGTGTACCAAATTGAGGACTTTTGTGGTATTATCACGTGCCTCCCGTCCCTTAACAAATCCGACTTGGTCAGTATGTATCAGCTGAGGAATGAGGGGGTTTAGCCTGTTAGCTATTAACTTGGCATATAATTTAAGGTCCATATTTAATAATGAAATGGGTCTGTAGCTCGAACACAGGGAGGGGTCCTTACCAGCTTTGGGGATGACTGAGATGTGTGCCTCTAGGAATTGTTTAGAAAATTGCGATTCCACTGAGATATGGTTGAAAGCATTCAACATCATAGGGACTAGTTTATTCTGGAAACTCTTGTAATAACCTATGGTTAAGCCGTCAGGGCCAGGGCACTTTCCCGCAGGTGAAGAAGCTAATGCTAACTCTAGCTCACGCGCAGAGAATGGAACCTCCAAAGCCAGCTTATCTAGACGTGAGATAGTAGGAAAGGAAATGGAAGCCAAATAGTCAAGAACATTTTGTGAAGTAAGAGGATTAGAAGATACAGGATTAGTATTAGGCAGGTTATAAAGAGAAGAATAATATTGTTGGAAGCATTCTGCAAGTTTAGAGGTTTCAACATGAGGCCTTCCCCCACTATCCTTAAGTGTGTGTATGAATCCACATGCTCGCTGGGCTCTCAGCGCTGTAGCCAAAAGTCTTCCTGGCTTATTTCCCCAGTGGTAAAAGCGACTTCTACACTTTTTAACGGACAACTGTATGTTGTTCGAAAGTAATTTGCTAAGAATATTACGAGATTCCACAAGCTTATGATAGTCCTCTTTAGACACAGTTTGTTTATGAGACGCCTCCAGTAACTTAATTTGTTGTAAAAGGGTCGTAATCTGTACAGATTTTTGTTTTTTAATATAGGAGCACAATTGAATAAGCTTACCACGGATAACGCACTTGTGCGCTTCCCATATTGAGATTGGGGAAGTTTCTGGTAAGTCGTTGTGGGTAATATA
The DNA here is from genome assembly GCA_031769625.1 of Taudactylus pleione. Lineage (NCBI taxonomy): Eukaryota > Metazoa > Chordata > Amphibia > Anura > Myobatrachidae > Taudactylus > Taudactylus pleione. The sequence goes on along the minus strand of JAUIMM010000255.1, from coordinate 16,871,852 downwards.
GTCAGATAGCGCATTATCGATTTCAGCTTTACAGTATGTGTCCTGTAGGAGGGATTCATTTAATCGCCACGTCCATTGTTTAGAGGAAAAATGTGGGAGGATCAATGAGACCGGAGCGTGATCTGACCATGTTATTGGCCCAATGTCAGCTTCAGCGAGCATGTGGAGATGTCTATGGCTGAGGAATAGGTAGTCCAGGCGCGAGTATGTGTTGTGAGGATGGGAATAAAAGGAGTAGTTACGGCCCGTGGGATATAATGTCCTCCAGGAGTCTGCCAATTGATAATTATGAAACAAAGTCCTGACTTTTTTGTACTTAGCGAGAGGATACCTAGGCGCATCATTAGATATATCTAGCGAGGGGTCTAAGGACCAGTTAAGATCTCCTCCCAAAAGAACAATACCCTGAAGTAGGGGATCAACCATATCCATTGCAGACCGGAGAAAGTCATATTGGCCCTTGTTGGGGGCATATATGTTGATGAAAGTAAAGACCTGGTTATATATGTGGCATGTAAGTAAGAGGAGTCTACCCGGAATCAATCTATGTATGTTTACGTCAGAGATGGGGAGTTTGCGTGAGAAAATAATTGCGACGCCTTTCGACTTCCCTTCTGGGTTATTATTATAGTAGGCAGCAGAATAATGTCTATCACACAAAGACTGAGGGCGCGCTGCAATTTTAAAGTGTGTTTCCTGAACCAGTGCTACATCAACTCTATTTACCCATAGAGAGCGCAACATTTGAGAACGCTTTTCTGGAGAATTTAATCCCCGGGCATTGACGGAGGAGATTAAAAGTTTAGTAGGCGGGGACATTATGGATGGCAAAGAAATAACAGCATTCAAAGACCCAAAGGGAAAAAAGGAAAAAACAAATAAAGAAAAAAAAGAAAAAACAACAATGAAAAACAGACATTAACAAGATATGCAAGATAAACAATACTGAAAAACCCGCGACTGAAACCACGGAACAAAAATTATGGTCCGAAGTCTCAGTAGCAATATACATTAAGTGGGTGTGGGGGCACAGGGGGTTGGTGTCAACTTCAACCTCAAAAAGTTAGCAAGGTATAAAAATCTGGATATAAACATCAAGACATATTAAAGCTTAGTGAACATTACATTGTGGGAAAATATAACACTGTCAATGTTAAATATAAAGTAGCTCTCTATAGTGAACACTATCCTAGAAAAGGGAAATGGAAATAAACAATCAGGTAACTTCCGCTTCGGAATGATCTGGGGAAAACCTGTTTCGACGTTGAGGATTCCGAACCGTCTGCCAAGAGGAAGGACGTGATTCAGTTGAGGGCAAGTCCCATTGAGCTAATGGTTCTTTCCAATCAGGGGTTTCAATTTTCGGGAGGCCCAGAGAAGAACAAAAGGATAATAGGTCAGAGGGGTTGTAGAGAGTGTGTGATTTGCCTGAGAGAGTCACCTGCAGGTGGAAGGGGAATCCTCATCTGTACTTTAATTGGCGTTTGCGCAACTCATCAGTCAGTGGGCGTAGAGCTCGGCGCTGTTGCAGAGTGTGCCAAGATAAGTCCTGAAAAATGTGAATAACATCGCCATTAAAATCCACACCATCTAGTTGCCTGACTTTCCGCATTATTTCCTCTTTTTGGGCAAAGTAGTGTAATCGGCAGATTACATCTCTCGGGCGGTCAGATGAGGAGCCCCGCGGCCGCAAAGCTCGATGTACTCGGTCAAATTGTAGCTTGTCGTTTGGGTTATTGCCGAGTATTTCATTGAAAATCTTTGTTAAAGCATCGATTAAGTTTGAGGGGAGGACATCCTCAGGCAAGCCCCTGACGCGTATGTTATTTCTTCGGCCACGATTGTCCAAGTCTTCCATTCTGGTTTTAAGCGAGAGTAGTTCCCTAGATTGTTGGGCAACTATTGTTGTCAACTTAGACAAAGAGGAATCTGTGTGTTCTTGACTATCTTCCAGGGACGTAAGGCGGTCCGACAGTAAAGAAAGATCCTACCTAACAGACGCCAATTCCTGACGAAGAGTGTTTTGGATATCTGACTTTGTTGGTAATGTCTTGACGTATGTCAGAAGTTCCTGTATGTCATTGTTTGACTTCGCAGAGGATTGCGTAGCTGGGGTCTCCATTGACATAGGGCTAGGAGGATTTGATGGATCTGGTGAAGATGCTACTGAGTCAGAGATAGAGTCTTGTTTAGCAGGAGTTGGCAAGAGAAATGGACGTAGGCCAGATTGAGATGGTTCTGTTCTAGGATGAGGAGTCTCTTTCTTATGAGCAGATTTCCCGGTTTTGCCCATGGCATATAGATAGCTGAAAATGTAGGTTAATGATAGGCAGTAAACGTTCGTTTAAATGTTACGATGTCATATGAAAAGCTGAGGCAGTCGATCACCAACCCCCAGAGGCCAGGGGATTATTATATAGCCATTATGGATGTATAAAGCCTTGTTTCATGGTAGTATGTTAGAGACATTCATTGCGGTTAAGAGCCCTTATTACATAAATATCGCTCAAAAGTGTTGTCGACAAAGATGAAAAATATAAATCTAATGCCAAGTGCTGTTATGGCATGTAATAAAAGCTATGACCACCGGGGGGAGCACCAGTATCACTGGGTCAGAGAACACTGTAATGGAGAATAATTACTGAGTCCAGCACAAGTTAAATTCTTAACAGGATAACGGACACCACAGAGGGTTATACAGAGAAAGCAGGACCAGTCATCTCTTCAGAGTGTTCATTAAGGCAGACGATCTCCTGGAGACAACCACCCACCTTTATAGTGAGTAAGGACTGGCAGGGGTGTTATAGGTTTCAGTTGGGGTTGGAGGCTGTATACGTGTAGCCAGGGGGACACATCCGTGCGGCCTGCGGAGCTTTGCAAGACCACCTTAAATGGTCACCAAGGGGGGCGGTGGGGCAGAGCCCAGTATTAGAGCCTCTACGGAGGGGAGAGAGCTGTAGGCTTAAGCTTCACCTCACGGGGCCCAGCAGGAGCCAGCGGCGACGGCAGCCGCGATTAAAGTAGCGCTCCTTCAAGCGGCGTCCAGGGGGCTATAAAACGTAGTGGGAGAGGCACTCACCGGAGGATCCCCACGTGGGAAGGTAGCGGCACACCCGGAAGGTAGCTGGGGTCAGGAGCGGCAACAGTAGCGGAGGCACAACCCGCGGTCCACGGAGGCTCCAAATTCGAGGCCGCTGCTTCAAGGGAAAAGGTAGGCCTCAATCGAGCAGGGGGCTCAAATCGCTCCGAAATTCCGGGCTATGGAGCCAGGGTGGTGTGGGCTCCCACAGGTGTCCGAGCAGTGATGGGTCAGGCGAATAAGACGCAGGCTCTTCTCTATAAAGGACAGACAAGGCAGGAGCTGTATAAAGCCACGTCTGTCCACTCTGCCAGTTAGGCCACACCCCCACCGGGAATATAGATTATAAACTCCCCTGGGGCAGGGAATGATTTGAATGTCAGAAATATTCTCTGCAATATATATAGTGCAATATGTTTGCACTATATAATTTAAATGTTAATAAATAAATAAACATGTAATAATAATAATATAATTATTATTAGTCATATGTAAAAAGTGGCAATTATTTTAACATTCATTTTGAGAAAATGTACTTTGTACTCTACCAAATCATACCATGTAAAATGTAAATCCGTGTGTGGTTGCAACATGAATACTGGGTATGCAGTTAGCACGTCGGCTTTGATTATGTCGAAATCATTGTCAACACCTGCAAAATGTCAACATTGTCATAATGTCAAAATTATGACAATAATAATGACATGTGAGGGAAAGAGCTGCAGGGAGCAAATGACTGCTCTAGGCAGAGCTCCCATGATAAGGATGTGCTTTGCCAGCTACTGTAATGTTATTACTTGTCTTGCAGGGAAGGGAATGAGCCTGAAGAATCTACCTCCATCACATATGCAGAACTCCTGAAGAAGGTGTGTCAGTTTTCCAATGTGCTGCGTGACCAAGGTACACAACTATATTTCATCATGTGACGTCTTTCTATCACTTTATTACATGTATTACATGTATTTATACCTCCCATTACAGAATTGGTTTAATGACATAAGAATCTAAATTATCCCAAACCAGAAGGGTTAAAAGTCTCATACCATATTGGTCCCCCTGAGCCTCACTGCACCAGTATCTGGCACTACCCCCAACAATGTATATTGTTTTGTGAGGTGCAAACTAATTTATCTTCACGATAAACGTTGATCATACAGAAGAAAACAAGTAAGGTGGTATTTAGCTTCGTATTTCACTTTGGGTCATTGCATGAAAAATACAAAGGAGTACCTTCAAAATGACATTACTATTAATTTAAGATGGTTTTTAACATTTATTTATATAGCACCAGCATAGATGGTGTTGCCTATAGAGGCCTGTGGGCTCCTTTTCGTAAAATGTCCCCGGAGATGTATCCGAGGACCACACAAGCACTATAGGACTCCTGGGAAGAGCTTCCACATTGAAAGAGCTGTCCCAGCAGGAAAGTAATCATGCATTACAGCATTAATAAACACAGGTAAGCATGCTATAGGGAGCAGAATGTATCGCAAAGTATATGTGATACTGCCCAGAGAAAAGAGGTGATATAAATTATTTTTTGTTTTAAACAGCACTTTTAAAAGTACACTGATCCTATTTTTTATTTGTCCATTGTGCATTTTAGGATAGCTTTAACAGTAACATAGATTTGCCTAGTTTATAAATGCTGTTTTTAAGTGGATCTTGCAAAACTTATCAAAGCACTAGAGAACCTTTGTTCTGTCCGAATACCATATTCCACTTCTCTCCTTCAAAATTTGACTGTGGGTCAGTACTCCACTAACACCAGGATGGATCTTACATGGACATCTTAGATGGACATACTTGGTAATTTAATAAGTGTAATGTAAGTACAGTAATGTCAGAACATGTAGAGTTATGCACATGCAAACCAGGTGCACAGGTAGATGCTCTAAAATATAACATCTACTTGCCATGATGTTTATTTTTTTTGTTTGGACTCTGTTTTTTATGTTTTATTTAGTGTGTTTTTAAACCACTGATAAAATAAAATTGTTTCTTCTCCAGGTGTCAAAAAGGGAGATCGTGTGTCCATTTATATGCCCATGGTTATAGAACTGGTGGTGGCAATGTTGGCATGCGCACGAATTGGGGCTGTACACTCAATAGTGGTGAGTGGTGTAATTGTTATATATATGAGAATGAGGCAGGAGTATAACATGTAACTGTAATCCGCATAGTAAATATATCGCATTTGAAATAAATACTCAGGTAAATCAGAATAATTTGAAACAAGACTTAAATATCATAACGACATGGTAAAGAACAGGGCCGTAACTAGGGTAGTGCCACCTGTGCCTTGGCACAGGGCACCGCAGGGCAGGGGGCGCTGTTTGGGCCTTTCAAATTTCCTGTTTATTATCATTCTCACTTGTAGCTTCCTCTTCTTTTATCCCTAGCATCTAATGGCCTCCCCTATCTCTTTTCTGGCCCTTCTCCATGAAGCCACGGCCCTTTTATGAGGTGCACTATCTTATGTCCCTATTTAAAAAATGTGGGGGGCGCCAATGCTGGTAAAGAATCACACCACACAGTCACATGCTGAAGTGCATAGGCAAATATAAGATGATGAAGACTTGTTGCAAAATAAAGTTATTGCCCTCATGTGTGCTCTGAAGTAAGCAGTGGCGTAACTAGGGCAGGGCGAGCAGGCTGCGTGCCCTGGGCGCCGTGGGACCGGCGCCGGCCATGGTCTGGCCCGCCCTAGTTAGCCACCAGTGTAGCGCCGACCGCAGTGAGTGCGGTCAGCGCTACACATTTACATAGGACCGGCGCTAGGCTTCCAGCGCCAGTCCTGTGCTGCACACCTGAGCCCATTCCCTCCCACTGAGCGCTTGCCCAATAGCGCCAGGAGGCGGGCTCAGGCTGTGCATAACACACGCATCGCCGCCAGGGCTGGCGGCGATGCGTGTGTTAAACAGCAGCCAATGAGAGTTCCGTCCGGCTCCTGCAGTGGGTAATGGGACAGACGTCATGACATCATGACGTCTCTCCCATTATGCTGAGCGCGCCAGCCCGGGAGGACTGGCGGGCGGCGGTGGCGGGAGAGGTGTCGTGTCTGGGGGGGTGGCTACTACTGGGGGCACCATTATTGGGAGGACCTCTACTGGGGGGGCTATTACTGGGGGCACCATTATTGGGAGGACCTCTACTGGGGGGAGCTATTACAGGGGGGCACTTAATCGGGAGGGGGAACCTCAACTGGGGACCACTACTTGGGGGGGGGAACTACTACTGGGGGCATTATAAAAGGAGCCTACTACTAGGGGCACTGCACTGGGGGGACCACAACTGGGGGCAATAACAGGAAGGACCACTACAGGGACCACTGGATAGGGGGGGGTCACTACTGGGGGACTGCATCAGGGGGACCACTACTGGGGGCACTGCATGGGAGGGGGGGGACTACTGCTGGGGGCACTATATAAGGGGCTTACTGCTAGGGGCACTGCGGGGACCACTACAGGGGGCACTAGGTGGGGGGGATCACTACTGGGTGCCTGCATAAGGGGGACCACTACTGGGAAAACTGCATGGGGGGGACTACTGCTGGGGGCACTATATAAAGGGCACTGCATAGGGGTGGGACTACTACTGGGGGCACTATATAAAGGGCACTGCATAAGGAGATACCACTACTGGGTGCACTGCATTGTGGGGACTGCTACTGGGGGCACTGCATAAGGGGAACACTACATAGGGCACTGCATTTGGGGGGACCACTACTGGGGGCACTGAGTAAGGGGAACTAATTGGGGGCTGTATAAGGGGGACCACTACTGGGGATACTGTATAAGGGGCACTACTATGGGCCTGCATAAGAGGGACCACAACTGCATACTGGGGGTACTGTATAAGGGGCACTACTGGGGTTAAGGTGCATATGGATAGGAATGTTCAGCGTGAAAATAAAGAGGTGTGTCATGTTGACACGCCCCATTTTTAAGTGACCACGCCCATTTTTTTCTGCGCACATATCTGGATGTTGGGGGGGGGGCTCCCTTTTCAAATTTGCCCTGGGCTCCAAATACCCTACTTACGCCACTGGAAGTAAGGCATATTCAATGAACAGATACAGCAGGCTCACTTAACCCATTAGAACAATTAGGATGTGACCAAGGGCTAAACCAGATAAGATGAAGATTACACAAAGAAATGCGGATGACCTTGGTTAATACGTTTTGTGTAAACAAATCACTATTCTGTGACCAGATGATGGGAGACCAAATAAAAGTGACAAGAGGACTCTTCTGCTACCAACATGTGGAAATAAGTCATAGGTATTTTATTACTTAATCAACTGTAACTGGATGTTGGCTAAAATTTAATTAATATTTTTATATTTCTAGAGCTAAAAAGCAAATCAAAATTGTTTTAGCGGATCACATTGCTGCAAGTGAACATTAGACTAGGTTTGTGTGACCATCCACAGCCAGTTTCAGTGATGTAGATATAAACAACTTTGTGATATGTATGTCGTGGCAAAAACACTGGAAAGGTTGTCAAGGGGAGATGTATATAATCCAGATCTTTAGCTTCTGTCTGGTAGACAGAAGCTGATTAGCAGCCTTGATTACCAGACCACCTTTGAGAAGCTGTTAAAGGGTGTGTCAATCTCTGTAGTCAGTCTCTCACTGCCTGGGAAACAGGTCAGAGGCATGTCGGGACACTATAATTACTTAATGTAAGTGTTTTGTGAGTTAGGTCCTTTCCAGAGATTGTTTAAGAGAGGAGAGGACCCGTATGCAGACTACTCCGTGTGGGCCCCCTCCTCTCTGTGGTACAGTGGACTCCGGTGTACAGCGAGGGACTGTGGCATTCCCAAGCCATGTATAACGTAATAATGTTACTGCTGCTGCACACCAGGGTCACTACGGGACCACAACTTTCTATATCAAATTTGCTCATTTAAATATGTTAATGGTCTCAAGACACATTTACTGCACATGCGCGGCGGTCATTTTCCTCTGTGATTTGCACTGCTACGTTTCTCCAAAGAGGTAAGTATTAAATATTGGTGCAGGATGTGTGGTGTGGTCCCCCCTGGACCCGGGAGCCCATGTGCACCATACACCCTGCGCACATTATAGATTCGCCAATGGTCCCTCCACTCTAAGATATGGAATAATTTTGTTTAGTTAGAGATGGACTTTCATGTTTTATTATTTTTGTGCTGCAATTAAAACTAGCTGCAGATACTTGTACCAAGGCTCTGGATTGGTGTACTACTACTTGTCTGCTGCATGACAATTGCAACAGTGTACCCCAGAAGACTGCACTCTTAAGGTGCCCATACACGGTGTGATAAATCAGCCGATCCGATGGATTGGTGCGATTTGGCTGCTCTATCATACCGTGTATGGGCATGATATCGGATAGTGCGCGCACCCGTGGGGTCGTACATCGCACCCCCAGAACTTACTGCAGGTTCAGTCGATCAGGGGATGCGATGTGCGATCCCATGCAGCGCTATGCGGGTGGGGGAGCCAGCATATAGGACGGTCGGCCACTCGATCGCACCGTGTGTGGGGACCGCCCGATATGTCAGACATTGGATCTCCCGTCGCATCGCATAGTGCATATCGTTTCGTGTATGGCCAGCTTTACCCTGATCTTGCCACACCATACACACTGCAAGAAAGTACTTACTTTGGATCATTCTATAAACAAACATATTGGAAGTAAAACCATGTTCAGACATTAGAATACAATAAGAAAAAGCACCCTGCTATGATATACGTAGGTGTAGTTGCTAAAAAAAAGTAAACCTCTAGAACTGTTACACAGCATGTTCATGGATAATTTTACCTTTTGCCTGTTCAGCTGTGCAAGTTCCTTGTTTAAGTTTATACAGTGTTCAAACCATGTAAAGACATGTAAAAATGATCTTATATGAAGTATTGCAATATTGCCTATGCAGGTGTAAGGCTGCAGACATATTTACTGGTGAGCTATTGGAGGTCATTTACGAAGTGTCAGTTTGTAAAACCCAACACTTCTGTTCATTTTTATGCCCTATATTTAAAAGGGCAGTGCTTTTGCTAGCAAGACACAACTAGTCAGCCCAAGCCGGAGATCCCTAGGGAGGTGGGGAGACCCCCCATAAAGAGGTCCCTTTTCTCCAAGGCACCCTAGGCCAAGGCTGATAGCCCAGGGCTTTCTCTGGCACCCCTGGGCAGTTGGTGCTGAGTTGATAGTGTAAAAATAGTTAAAATAATATTGTCCTTTAAAGGAGAACTAGAGGTCCCAGCAAGACTCTCCCGTATGCTGGTACTTGGTGAACAACAAGTACCAGCATGTGGGACATTAAGGGCCCGCTGGTACCTTTTAGTTCACTTGCAAAAGAAATATTTAAAAAAAGACCAGACTCACACACCGATGATGGCAATATTTTATTATACATACACTCACTCACTCAAACTACATACTTACCTTGCCCCTAGCACCAGTCTGCCCCTTCTCCAGTGGAATCCAGATCGGTACCTGTAAAAAAAAATAAAAAATAAAAACATACTCCCATTCAATTATTAAAAATGTCCTGGTGAAGTAAATGAGAATCGTCTTGGGGTTTTTCTCCAATGATCACTATATAATGAAAAGAGCCGTTGTTGACTCACCGCGGTCCAGTCAAGAATGAGTTTTTGTATGAAGTTGCTGTGTGAGTGCTTCCAAACAAAAACTACACATTTTGTGGGTACCCTTTTGTAAACCTCCCCTAGCGTATTTATTTGTGAAAATTTATTTATACCCCACTTATGATCATTTTATTTTAGAAATATGTAAGGAAAAAATAAGTCATTAAGGGGTCTATTTACTAAGCAGTGTTAGGAGACAGAGTGAAAAGTGATAAGGTGCCAGCCAATCAGATCCCAACTGCCATCTCACAGGCTGTGTTTGAGAAATGACAGTTGGGAGCTGATTGGTTGGCACCTTATCACAGACTTATCACTTTTCACTCCATCTCCTAACACTGCTTATTAATAAGACCCCTTAATGAGCTGCATAATTCTTGTATTTTCCTTTCATTGAAGCTAACGCATTTCTTATGTCAGTTTGCAGGGTTTTCTGCAGAGTCTCTGTGTGAGCGGATATTGGACTCTCACTGCTCCCTCCTAATCACAGCAGGTAAGTTGAGTTATTAAATACTGATGTTTATTATAAGAGATCCAACTTCATAGATGTATTGTGACTATATTTATAAAAGCAGTTTGCGAATGTAATTTTTTGCCATACCTGCAACACAGTTTGGTGAGAAGACGTGCAGGGCTTATCACTAGTACCATTATGAGTCATTTGATGCAGAACAAGAACAACAATCTATTTAGGGAAGATTTATAAAACTGTCAGAGTAAGTCTAATGTAGAGGAAGTTTGCGCATTCATGTTCTAAATGGTTGTTCTGTGCTCTTTCAGGGCATTTGCTGCTTCAGTGGACTGTTATGGGACAGAGATTGGGGCTTACTATTTCCTATATCAAGATAATGATTTGTTCACACTAACTTTGGGGAAAAGACATAATGGTGGAAAAAGACACTTGTCCAGTGCCTCTTTAGCTAAAATGTTCAGATTAATGATTAAGGTATTGATTCAGAGTTGGGAGTGAAGGCAGCTTTATAAGGGAGATGACACTTAGCCAGTAAAAACAGCACACTTGTGGTATAAGAGCTTACAGTATTTCTCTTTCATCCACTAGGAGACACTGGAGGTGCTTACGCTGGGGGTATAGAGGCGTGGATAACTGGAGCTGGCACTCTAAATAATTCAGAAGTGTGAAGCTCCTCCCCCTCTATCCCCCATCAGCCATGGAGCTGGTCACTACATGCTGTGCTCCAGCTATACATTTGATTTTATTTTCTTTAGGTTATTTATTTTTAATACATCTTTTACACTTATTCGGTATCCTTCGCCACCTCTCTAAAGGTGGGGTCCGGGTACCTGATCTTTAGCGATCAGGAAGGAGTGCACAGTGCTTATGCTAAAAGCAACTGACAGCTCCTTACCGCCAAAACAGCACATCTCTCAGCAAGAAGATCTGCTGTGGCACAATAGTGTCACTGGAGGAGAGTGCTGACAAGCTGCCGAGAGAGACCTCCAGGGGAGCGCAGTGAGTATGTACCTGCGCACACCCGGCTCCCACCCCCGCTGCCCAGCGCTTTTACAATGAGGCTGTGTTACACATAGCGCTCAGTGCTGCTCCCTACCACAACCCTCAGCTACCGTGGTCAGTGCGAACGGGGCTGAAATAGAGTAATGGCAGAAGCCATGTTGGGAGCACGAGGCTTTGAAAAAGGGGGCGGAGCTACAACAGCGTGGGCTATCTCTCTCTCTCTCTCTCTCTCTCTCTCTCTCTCTCTCTCTCTCTCTCTCTCTCTCTCTCTCTCTCTCTCTGTTATAAGCGGCACAGAGCTGTAACATACAGTGTGTCTGCCGGGTTATTTAATGCCTGCATCTCTCCCTTGGAGCTAACCCAGGGAGGAGCAGTGCGGGCTCTCTATCTGTTCTAAGAGGCACAGAGCTGTTACAAACAGCGTGTCTGCCGGTGTAATGATTTAATGCCTGCATCTCTCCCTTGGAGCTGAACCAGGGAGGAACAGCATGCACTCTCTCTCTGATCTAAGAGCTGTCACAAACAGCGTGTCTGCCGGAGTTATTTATTGCCTGCATCTCTCCCTTATAGGTAGGGTGCAGTTGATTATACAGACATCTCCTGCTTCCAGCAACAGAGCGTATAGTGAGCAGGGGGATCTAATCTGTGAACCTCCCCTGTTCCCAACATTAGCCTTCTGTTTTATCCACGATGTTACTATCTGTATGTGTGAACAGTGGGCCTGATTCAGAGCCGGACGCTATTTGCGCTCGCTCGTTCAGAAAAAGGGGCCGGATATTTAAATTGAGCACTCTTTGCGGTCTGTTGACGCCTCTATGTCTGAGCGAGCGAACAAAACATGCGCTCGCTATTTTGTAAAGACGCCCCCTGGACGCTCGCATCCTACGTCATCTACGCTATTTATTAGATTAATCGAGTACATCGAAAGGTGTCTGAACTGCTCGCAGTGCTTGTGGTTGGATTTTCCTACCGCAATCATGCGAACAGTTCAGGCTAAGAAACAACCAAGTGACGTGGTCAATGACGCTGCTTTGTTAATTATGCACACCCTTAAAACACCCGTTTTGACCGTTTGGCACGCCTGCGTTCAGCACTCCCCGTTTTCAAGCACCTTCCCCTGTTACCACCCACAAACGCCTCATCCTGTCACTCAAATTAGCAGGCACTGTCTGTTTTGCGAGCGCTCGATTTCCGACCGCAATGACTGGTTGGCGCATGCGCATTATGACCCATACGCATGCGCAGTTGTGCGAACATCGCTCCGAGCGAATGAGCGGCCGCTTGCGAGCGGCTCTGAATCAGGCCCAGTGTGTGTATAAATGAGGCAGACTTAAAGCTTCACAGTAGATGTTTGTTTGTTCTAAATGTACTAACAAACTAAGTCTGGCTCCTCATTAAGCTCAAGTGAGAGAAACCTACTGAAAATTTTTTTAAAATTATATTGCTGCCTCACAGTGCTGGGGTCGTGGGTGCGGTTCCCGACCATGGCTGTATCAGTGTGGAGTTTGTATGTTCTCCCCACTTTAGTAATAGACCCTATCGCAGCTATCTCTGCCTCACCTACTCCTGCATGGGCCGCTGACATGGTAGGAGTTATGGCGGGCTTATCGTCAGAGTTGGCTAAGGCTCATAGGTCTCAACCTCCCTGGATAGCAGGGTTAACAAATCTCTACACTGGTACTGGTTATAGGTGCCGCTGCTACTATACCTTCCACTTCCTACCAGAAACCTATTGAAAAACAGTAGTCGGACGAGGAACTCCTCACATATGAGGATACGAAAGGTGAATTGGAGGAACTTTTGGATGGTACTGCACCTTAAGACTTACAATCCACCTCTACGGTGGTGGAACCCTTGATTCTGGCGGTTAGGCAGCTCCTTAATCCACCTTATACATTTGAAAACCGACCAAAGTGGTCGGCTGTTTTTCTTTTTTTTTTTTTCTTTTTCGTTCGTGGCCTAAAAACGGACGGATAGGAGGCGTCGTTGCCCATCCGGCTATTTCCATCACCCATGTTGGAAAAGTGGGAAACACTGCCTCATGTTTAGGCGTCTGTTTCTCGTCTTTTTAAGAAAGCTACACTTCCTGTTCCGGGACTACGTTACTTAAGGGCCTTCCTGATTGTAAGTTGGAGACAACTCTACAATCTATTTATACTGCAGCGGGAGCTCAATTTTTAGCGCCTGGGTTAACAAAGCTGCAACTTTCTGGGCAGATGATTATAGTCCAGAGGGGGAGGAGCTCTGAGTTACGTCTACTGGCAGAATACATCAGAGAGTCTGCAGTGTTCCTGGGTGAGGCTTCCAGGGAGATCAATCAGATCAGTACTCGCATATCCGCTTCTGCTATTTCTGCCCGCAGAGCTGTCTGGTTCTCCCAAGAGAACTTACACTGGACCCTCATTTCATTCCTTTCATGCGCCACTGCCCTTTCGTGGTAAAGCCAAGTTGCTCCCACGCAAGCAAGGGGTGACAGAGGTAGAGATTGCCCACATACAGCTGCATGGTGACAGGAATAGAATCTAGCTGAGAAACAGGTGGCATGACGATCTTCCGTCCCACTTTGGATCTCCTGCAGGGAGAGCTCGCTAACAGACATTCATACAGGGCCAGGATTTTGCGGGACGGTATCCAGTCTCTACAAAGTTAGACGGGGCTAGTTCCGGTTCCAGTGTATCAACGAGGTGGGTGGTTTTACTCAAACCTCTTTGTGGTGCCCCAGTCGGATGAATCAGACAGGCCCATCTTAACCCTGAGATCCTTAAATGTATCTGACGATGTATCGTTTCAATATGGAGTCACTTCAGTCTGTCATTGCGAGCTTGGAACCAGAGGAGTTCCTAATTTCCTTGGATGTTTGCTTATTTCCATGTCCCCATTTGGGAACCGCACTTCCTGCATTTTACAACCTTGCAAGATCGCTTCTCGCCCTTTTGGCTAAGATCAAAGGTAGTATCTGTTTTTATCAGTTTAATATCTCATACGGCCCCTGTCTGGGTGCCATATATTAAATGGATTGTTTGAACAGGAAGATGGAAGAAGAGCTTGCTCTATGCATTAACCTGGTTTTGGAATACTTCCAAGACCGGTGCACACTTTGGTCGTCAGGAGTGAACATAATTCCTTATTTGGACGACCTGTTAATCAAGGTTCCATCGGAATCTCTTCTCTTACACTTCTCTGTCATATTAGACTTTAATACTAACGGTTGGATAATCAATTTCAAGAAATCCAATCTCAGTCCGGCCAAAGACTCCAGTTTATGGGGATGATCCGGTATACGGTATTACACAGGATTTTCCTTCCGGATGACAAAGCTCGGGATATCCGGCTGCTGGTTCAGCTAGTCCTTAGACTGAAGAGGGTGTCCTTGCTTCTTTGTCTGCGTCTCTTGTGGAAGATGGTAGCTGCTTTCAAGACACGACGATTCCACTTCCGAGTGTTCCAACCAGACCTGCTATCACAGGGGTCAGGATCTCACCTGAATCTACATCGACTAATCCGTTTGGCTCAGGCCACCAGGGTAGCTCCCCTCTGGTAGGTACAATCCCATTCGGAATTTTGGAATTGGATAATAGTGACAATGGACGCCAGTCTCCAAGAATGGAAGCAGTGGTCCTCAACTATCATTTCAGGGTCAATGGTCCACACAAGAAAGACAGTGGCCCATAAATGGGTTAGAACTCAGAGTAATTTACAGTGCTCTGTTAGAAGCAGCACAGTTGCTAAGGCCTATTCCGGTAAGAGTTAAGTCAGAAACGCGACGGCCGTCACTTACATCAACCGCCAGTGAGAAACTTAAGTCGCATAGCCATGTGGGAAGTCTCTCAGATTCCCCGGCGGGCCGTGAGTCAGTCAGTTATTCTGTAGGCAGAATAGCCAGGATAGCCATCCTAGAGCATGGAAGCTTCACCCAGACGTGTTCCATGCATTAGTACATCAATGAGATCGTTCTCAAGTGGACTTCATGGCGTCTAGTTTGAATCATCAGCTCCCAGAATACATGTCAAGTACTAGGGACCCGCAGGCGAAGGCTGTCGACACACTCACAGTTCCTTCGAACTACGACATTTACCTGTTTTCTCCGATCCCTCTAATTCTACATCTAAATAGAAAGAAACTCAAGTTGGCCTTAGACTTTCTTGGGGCTACAAACTGGCCTCGGAGAAGTTGGTTCTCGGATCTTCGGTCCCTCCTAGCAGATGTTCCCGTGACCTCTTCCTTTACGCCTGGGTGTTCTGCTTCAGGGTCTTTTTCATACACCCCAGATTAGCGCAATTGCGTTTACGAGGTGGTTCTTGAAACTGATATCAAGACACGGAGGCATCCCAGACTCGGTTATCCTGTATAGGCTTCACGACAGGAACCTGGTTTTGGCTGCACATTATCATCGTACCTGGCGTTCTTCTATAACCGGGTGTATAGGTCAAGACCTTCCATCTAGGACTTACGGTTTTCCTGTTTTTCTCCAAACCAGATTAGAGTCGGGCCTGCGCTTTGGGATTTTTAAAGGTGCAGGTTTTTTCTGCTTGTTCCATTTTCCTTCAGCGCAAGTTGGCCCCCATACCTGTCGTGCTGACGTTCTTCAGGAAGTTTCGAGTGTGCAGCCACCTTTTTTGTACCACTTACAGCTCCCGGGACTTAAATTTGGTTCTTTTATATCTTCAGTTTTCCATCTTGGAACCTATTTAGAAGGTTGGTATTAGTATTTTTCTGGGAAGACTGTTCTCCTCCTGGCTTTGGCTCGCAGAGTTTCGGAATTGGAGGCTCTGTCCTATAAGCCGCCTTACCTTGTGTTTTCATGTTGATGGGGTGGAACTCAGGACAGTAGCCGCTTTCTTTCCTAAGTCGGTGTCGGCTTTCCACATAAACCAGCCTATTGTGGTGCCTTTTTTGATAGAGGACTCGGGTGTTTCCTCTACTCTTGATGTGGTTTGAGCTTGCCGCATCTATGTTGCTCGGATGGCGTCCTCCGCTAGTCCGAGTCGCTTTTTGTCCTCTGTGATGCTGTTCAGAGGGGTTGACAAGCATCCAAACAGACATTGGCTCGTTGGATCAGACTGACTATCCGTCAGGCTTATGATCGTCATCATCCTGTGTCCATTCGACTCTTTCCACATGTTCTGTGGGTGTGTCGTGGGCGCCTGGGAGGTGTGCCTCCACTTACAATTGTGCTATACGGACACTTGGTTATCAGTTCACCCTTACTAACGTTTTACCGGTTGATACAATTGCAGCTTCTGCATCAAGTTTTGGCCGCATTGTTCTGCAGGTTCCTCAGAGCGCTCCCGTCCGTGGGGTAAACTTTGGGACGTCCCCAGCGTAAGCACTTCCAGTGTCCCCTAGTGGATGAAAGAGAAAATGGGATTTTGGTAATTACCGGTAAATACTTTTCTCTGATTCCACAGTGGACACTGGACGCCCACCTCAGCACTCTTTGCCTGCCAGTTCAGTTAGTTTCAGATGTTGTTGTGTGATCTTCTCTCCTTTTCACTCCTGTTGTTCTCCATCTCCTCTCGGTCTTCATTTTCTAAACTTAGGGCTGATGGGGGATAGTGGGGAGGAGCTTCACACTTCTGAATTATTTAAAGTGCCAGCTCCAGTTATCCACGCCTCTATACCCCCAGCGTAAGCACCTCCAGTGTCCCCTGTGGAATCAGAGAAAAGGGTAAGTACCAAAATCCAATTTTAAAACACATATTAATTGAAATAAAAAAGTGCATGAAGAAAACCAGTATAAAACATAATATTTTTTTATTACCAGTTATTTATATAGCGCACACATATTCCGCAGCGCTTTACAGAGCATATTTGGCTATTCACATCAGTCCCTGCCTCAGTGGCGCTTACAATCTATATTCTCTACCACATGCTGACACACACTAGGGTTATTTTTGTTGGGTGCCAAATAACCTACCACTATATCAATCAATATAAGAAACTATATACAACAGTGTATTTATAATCAGCTCTGATGAGGAATATATAATATGTACTGTACAGTGGGTCTGATTCAGAGTTGTACGCTATGCCAATGTTTTCGCAGTTGAGCGATAATCTGTGCATGCATCTAGGTTGCACAGTGCATGCGTCAAAGTATATTACCGTAGTAACTCACAGCTACTATTTACTCACAGTATGATTGACAGTCAGGGAGCATTTAGGGGAGGTAATGGATAGTTATTTGCAAAGAAAGCTGGCCTGTCTGTGACCACGATCACATATACAAGGATTATGGCTCCAGTTTCTAAATTCCATGTCCATTCCACAGGACCATAGACTCACTCAGGACTGCAACAATCGAATGATCTGCAACAAATGCTGCATCTTTGTACGCACATGCTGCAACATTTAACGCAGATACTTGGATTTGCAAAGCCACAGGTGGGCGTCTAGATACATCTCCCCACGGTTGCAACATTTGTATGTTTTCGCATAACAGCCTATTAAGAAACGCTACTGAGTTATTGTGTCTGCAATATTTGTTGATACTAGTAGATTACTCAAAAATTAAATACAGATCTTAACCGATAGACTGTTTCACATGAAGCCACTATGAAATTAGTTTGTTGTGATCCAAACTTGCTATCAAGGCAGAATGCAAATAAACATGGTCCCGTGTTCAGAAAAGAGTATTTCCAAAATAACTGCGGTTAGAGGAATTTGTATGAGATATTCCTAGCTAAAGATGAAGGCCTTGTTTAATATGTTAAATTGCCGGCTAAAGCAGGCAATAGATTATTGCCATTTAAATAAAGGAGGAATATGGCATAATAACCCGCTTAATCCCTGTCGCTGAGGAGGATGAGTGGGGCTTGTCATCTGCATATATCTTAAAACCGTCCCATTCGTCATTTGCAGGACAGAACCCAGGGTACTTTCTCCCCACCGGCACTAATCACCGTTGGAGAGCCCAATGCTTCCCCCAGGGTGAGGGGGGAAGGCCGGATCCGTGATGTTGGTGCCTACTGCCAGAGAATGGGGGGATGGACTTTAGTCCCTCTATTTCTCCCACCCTGGCACCTAGAAATGGGGGTACCCTTGTTTGAAAGAGTGGAGTCCCCATTTCCAAACTATGGGCCTGATTCAGACCCACTCGCGAGCGGCTGTCCGCTCGCAAGTGGGTCGCTGTTCTGGACTGAGCATGCGCACGACGGAGGGAGCTCCGTCGTACGCATGCGCCAGACGCGACGAGCGAAGGAAAGTCCTTCGCTCGTTGTGTCTGATCAAAGGGGGCGTGCTGTCGATGTTGATTGACAGCACGCCCCCTTTGGTAGGCGTGCCGGGGGCGTGCCTCCCTGACGGGGGCGTTCCCACGGGAACGCCTCCCGTCAGAAGCCGGCCCACTGACATCACTAGTCATGTCAGTGGGAGTGATTTTGGCTCTGATAGAGCCAAAATCACTCCGGAGCTTGCGGTTGAAAACCTCAACCGCAGGCTCCGGCTCGCAGTTTCGATGGTCGCGATGATCACGACCATCGCGGCCATCAAAATGCACGCTCGTATAGCCTGTGGGTGGTGACCCACAGCTATACGAGCGTCCAGGAGGACGCTCCATTTTCATGGAGGCCGGCCCTCATTCAGAGCGTGCGCTCTGCTCAGAGCGTACGGCTCTGAATGAGGGCCTATGTACCCACATAGACATAATTACCTAGTGATCCCCAGGCAAAATCCCCTGAGCTACAGAAAAATCTAGGGATGTGAAAATTTCCCCCCAATCTGCAATCCATGAAATCAGGAGCACCTATTTTAGAAGTGATAGGTGATCACAAGACAAAGGGGGACCAATGATCATCAGACGGGTTGGGCACGGAATGCCGGTACTCGGGATTCTGGCTGTCAGAATCTTGACGCCGGCATCCCGACAGGGTTAGGATATCGACACTTTTCAGTTGGTATCTTAATCCTTCCCCTGTCCCTACCCTAACCCTCCCTCCCCGATGCCTGAATCTAAACTCCCCCCACAGTGCCTAAACCTAACCTCCCCCTCCCTGCGCCCTAAACCTAACACTTCCCCTAGTGCCTAACCCTAATGCTAACCCTCCCCTTAACCCTGCCACTTACCTTTGGAATTCCGGCGGTCGGTATGCCGGCGCCTGGATTCTGCAAGGTGTCGGGAATCCGGCGCAAGCATTCTGAGCGCCAAAGGGCCCGCGGTCAGGATCAAGAAAGCAGAATTTTTATTTGTCAAACCTACACATAAAATCCTACTTTTTACCATTTTTGAAAGGTGGATTATTGGCAAAACAAGAGCCACAAAGTATTTCTTTGTGCTGCTTATGAGACTTAAAAAAACATGTTTGCTTTAGGTTCCCTTTCTTGAAATATTTAATTTAAAAAAAAAAAATTTTTATTTTTTTGCCATTTGGGTTAATAAAATTTGACATGTTAGAATGAGTAAAGAGACTATGCATACTTTCTGAGGTGTCATTTGTGTGGGTACTAAAAACATCAGTGATATTTAGTTGGAATGTGACGAGCGCTAACGACAGAAAAAGGCCTCAGCACAAGGGTGAGAAAACCCACAGCAGAGAAGAAGTTAATGCTATATCACATACATCCTCACCAAAGTCTAGAAGCAGCGCTGTCTGGAAATGATGAATTAAGGAGAAGTAGGTAGTCTTGTGCTTACCCTCACTCATACTCCCATCTGATCACCACTTAGCAGGGGTGTTTTAAGAGAGGAGGGGGCCCGTGTGCAGCCTCCGTTTGGGCCCCCTCCTCTCTGTCACCGCACTAAGCGCTGTAGATTCTGGCTTCATGACAGAATCTACTGTGCATGCACTGGTCTCTGGGAAAATGGCGCCCGCACCTATTTTCCCAGGGACATTTTTTTTCTGCGCATGTGCAGGTCACTGGGAAAAAGGCCACCGCCATTTTCCCAGTGAGCTTTTCATGCTCTGCAGCGCCAGTTCGGCGCTGTGGGAGCAGCACATCGGAGTCTGCGGAGAGGTAAGTATATTTTTAACTATGGGTGCAGGGTGTGCTGTGCCAGTTAGGTGTGATCTGGCTAGTGCAGTGGCTTATAAGACTCATGTCCTGTAAGTAGCTGCAGTACATATAAGGGGAGAAGATCCCTGTTTGGCGCGCTGCTAGGAGGTGGTAATCAAAGCGAAGCAGATTCCTCAGTTAGATATCTTTACAATTAGACAAACAACAGGGAACATGGTGAATGTCTCTCTGTGAATTCATTTCCTAAAAAAGGAGCAAATTTCCCTCAGAGCAAACTAAGGGCGGTATTCAATTAGTTTTGCACCCACGATAAAGTTCCGCCTGCCGGACTTTTCGCCTACATCGTGTCTTTTGGCTGCAGGAAACTTATCGTGCGCGTCCCCGCTATTCGCTGTATTCAATTCCAAAAGACATGAAAACGGCGATACGTGAAGTCAGAACTGGCATAAAGTGGTGTCAGAATCGGGGAAATCAGTCTGAATCCCCCAAAAAGATGCACTAATATTGGGGATCAATGTAGTAGTGCCCGATTAGTCCTTATAAAACTGTTTGTGGTACTTAAGTCAGTACAATTGCCTCTGATTAGCGTCTTTGTACAAGTGGTGAAGAATGGCATAAAGCAGTATTTTCTGGAGAAAATAAGTAGTCCTGGCAAATTTGGGGTACCTAAAAATGGGTGCAAGCATCTTTTAATGTCTCTAAAGTGAAGTTTTAATAAAAGGGAATTCCTCCGTCATAAAAGCACCTGCAATCCCAAAAACACTTGGCCCCTTCTTAGAGCATCCCCAGAACCCTATTTCGCTAGTTTTTGAATTTGTCCCCCCACTTTGAGCTTTTTCACCCCTAAAATGAAAGTACTTTTTTGGGGTGTCCTTAATTTTTTTTTCCTGGAGTTTTTTTGATACAGGTGTCCTTTGGAGGGCTGTTCCAAGGGTTCTGAGAGGTTTCCCCACCTTTGCACCCCAAAATAAAAATGTTGAACTTCTTTTCTCCTGCTATTCAGAGATGAATCTTTTTCGCCTGTTACATTGCATCGACTTTCCGCGTACGCGAAAAGTATTTGCAATTGAATACGGAGATAAGTTTCCAACAGGTGAAAAGTCGCAATCTGCGATACTTTTTCGCGGATCTCTGCTTTTTGCCTCTAATTGAATACGGCCCTAAGTTGTTTTTGTATGCATAGTGAATACTGGCTGCTTTTGCATGTAACCCACAAAAACTGGGCAGCTTTATTTTTACACTGCAATTTAGATTTACGTTAGGACACACCCCTCCTAACTCTTTTTCTCTGCATATTTTAAATCTGTTCCTCCTGCAGTGTAGCATGGCTTTGCCAAAGTGCAAATTTGCTCCTTTGTTTATTTCTTGCTCCCAACTCTGAATCATCACTTTATTCAGCTTGTCCTCAGAGCTATTGATCTTCTCCCAGGAACACAGGTGCTCCAACTATAAGATATGTAAGCTGTGCATCTGTGAGTTGATACCAGAACATGCATAATCATACCCCTTTTACACCAAAATCCCCGGGTCTGACCCGGGATTTGGAACACGTTTCCAACCCGGATCAGACCCGGGGCAAACCCCTTTTACACTGCGGCGCCGACCCGGGCTATGCCCGAGTCGGCACCGTTCACACCTGGCCCGGGTCAGAACTGACCCGGCTGCCCGGCGACGGTGAGCAGTGCTTTTCCCCTCCCTCCCCCCTCCGCGACCTACTTACCTTATCCTGCAGTGGTCCGGAGGCAGGGAGAGCGGGTGGGGTGCGCTGCTTCGTGCCGCTCGGCCAGGCGCTGCTTGCAGTGGCTGCTTGGAGATGATGTCGGCCAATCAGGCGGCATGTGGCGCGACCCGGGTCATCGTGAGCCGGGCCGCGCCGTTTACATTGCAGGGTGACACGGGAATAACCCGTGCTCAACCCTGCAATGGAGCAGGGTCGGATCCCCGGGTCACTGGACCCGGGTTGATCCGTTCACACCGACGAAATTCCCGGGATTATGCGCGTTCACGTGCATCACCCCGGGATATTTCAGTCGGTGTAAAAGGGGTAGAGAGTTGTTTAAAAACTCTGCTTTGAGGGAGAGTGGTGTAACTTAGGAGAAACCGTGTTTCCCATTGAATATAATGTGCCACTTGGGCTTCAGAAAGTTACTTATTTTTCAGTTTGATACAAAAATAGACATTTTTATAGGTACTAGTATACATTAATCAGCCATAACATTAAACCACCTGCTTAATATTGTGTAAGTCCCCCTCATGTCCCCAAAACAACTCTGACCTGTTGAGGCATGGACTCCACAAGGCCTCTGACGGTGTCCTGTAGGATCTGAGACTGGCACCAAGATGTTAGCAGCAGATCCTTTAAGTCCTGTAAGTTTTGAGGTGGGACCTCCATAGCTCAGACTTATTTTTCCAGCACATCCCACAGATGCTCAATTGGTTTTCATGTTATGGCTGATGGGTGTATATTATTCAGACATCATATGGGCTTGCTCTGAGAACGCCTAATATTTTTGCTCCCAGTACCCTTGCCTATGCATAGCATTTTTCATCATAACGAGATTGCCCTAAGCATTTTTAATGATTTTACAGGCTTCTCTTTTTTTTTAACTCCTATGTTCCTTTATTAAAACAGCCCTGTCTTTCTACAGATGGCTTTTTCCGTGGGGACAAATTGATTAACCTGAAGCTGATTGCAGATGAGGCACTGAAGAAGTGTGAAGAAAAGTAAGTGAAGCAGTTAATATAAAGCACCTTCCTCTTCAGCTCATCTTGTAGACACATGCTGTGTCCTGTACCGCACTAATGTCCCTGGTGTATTAAGTGAGAACCTGGTCTACCTTGAAAAATATATTTATTCCAAATAAAATCAATAATGATCTGAGAGTTCACGACTACATAAAAGTTTGAGACTGAGCAGGATACATTTTTGGGCCTGATTCCGAGTCGGATGGAACTCTGCGTGCGGATACGTTTTTGAATACAGTGCATGTGCAGATGCTAATGTACACAGTTTTGCTTATATTGGTCAGAACTTGGGGGTATCTGTCTTTCTATGAGATCTAGCACGGACTGGCTGGTGACCATGCAATTACACGGAACTGCCCTGACATGAGGGAGTATCAGGATTGTTGTGGGGGTGTACCTAAAGCTCCATGTGCTTCTGAGTAGTGTGTACGGGAAAGGGAAACCTGTTTCTGATGTCTTTTGCACCTAGCATGAGGCCCGTGCAAGTGCCGATACTAATAATGATGGTTGGGTGGCACGACTTTCCGCTTGCAGACCTAGGGCCCCCGCATAAGGTGAATGGAGTCTCACATTACCAAGATGTAGCATTGGCATATCCAGTTGACCCTCCTTTGGCAGCAAGAACTTCAAATAAATGTTTCCTGTAGATGCAGAATGCATGTATATAATTACCTTTCATTCTAATGCTGTCAGAGTTTTTACACAAATCATGTACAGGGTCATTCCGTGAAATATAGGACACAATACATGAAAATGAAATTGTATCACAGCAGATGCCAAGGCATTTTCAACTTCTTCTTTCTACTGATGAACTTATTGTAACTGTCACATTGACTTCAGATGATGTAGTGAACGTAGGTGACTGGTTCTATGTTGAATATGATGGAAAGTTACCCAGGTAAGATCAAGAACATCAGAGATAGTGAATACTTAGTGAGCACAATGGAGCAAGCTGGCAGCAAATGGAAATTGCCATTATCACCAGATTAAATATTTTATACATCATCACAGTTAAACAGGCCTACATTGATTGATTAATTCACGTGGATTCTACAGGTTTGAGTAATTTGTATCAGAGCCCTTTGACTGGGTACAGAAATGTAACGTGAGTCACATTCATATGTAACATGAGTCATAGGTCAACATTTATAGTATAGTTTGGTTAACATTTAGTTTTGTTGATTGTGTGTCAATCATTAGTGTCTTATTGGTGTATAGTCAATCATATTGTAAAAATAATTAGGAGAGCAGGTTTAAATAAATATATAAGTCCCCTCAGTTCCTATGTCCATTCTGTTGTAACTAGGGGTGTGCACCGGACACTTTTCGTGTTTTGGTTTTGGATCTGGATCTTTCTTCGTGTTTTGGATCTGGATTGGTTTTGCCAAAACCACCCTTCCGTGTTTTGGGTTCTGGGTTTTGTGTTTTGGATCTGGATTTTTTCTTAAAAAATAAAAAAAAAACGCTAAAATCACATAAATGGGCCTTTTTTTGTTCCTACGCTATTAATAACCCCAATAACATTAATTTCCACTCATTTCCACTCTATTCTGAACACCTCACACCTCACAATATTGTTTTTAGGCCAAAAGGTTGTACCGAGGAAGCTGGATGACTATGCTAAGCGACACAAGGGGGCGGCACAAACACGTGGCCCATCTAGGAGTGGCACTGCAGTGGCAGACAGGAAGCCAATCAGCGTTATGGTGCCCATTTGCATGTAGCACGAACCCGGGAGATCCGTGCTACATGCATCTGTGTGATTGGCACAGAGCAATGACAGGTCCGTGAGACCCGTCTGTGCTGCTGTGGTAAAAAAAAAAAAAAAAACCTGTGTAAAAAAAGAAAAAAATGGCGTGCACCCCCCCAAAAAAGAGCAACCAGCCCCGGGCATTAGTAACCCAGTGCTGGGTGTGCTTAAATACAGGGGACAAACGACGTAGGGGTCCCCTGTACTTAAGCACAACCAGCACCGGGCTAGTCAGAACCAGCGCTGGTTGCCAAAATACGGGGGACAAACGACGTAGGGGTCCCCTGTATTCTGCGCAACCAGCTCTGGGCTCTGATCCGGTCCTGGTTCTGGAAATATAGGGGACAAAAAATGAGTAGGGTTCCCCTGTATGTTCCAGAACCAGCACTGGACTTTTTCTAGCGGGGGGCTGATGCCACAGCCAGGGGAGCCCTTTCACCGGGCCCCCCAGCCGCAGCATCAACCCTGACCGCTAGTCAGCCCAGGCCGGGGATCCCTGGAGAGCTGGGGACCCCCCCAATAAAGGGGTCACCCTCTCCAGGGCACCCCAGGCCCAGGCTGATAGCCCGGGGCTATCCCCGCCACCCCTGGTGGCGGTGGGTGGCGGGTTGATTGTGTGGTGTGGTGTAAATAAAGAATATCAAACATTGTCTTTACAAGTAGAACTGCAAGTCCCAGCTAGCCTGCCCCGCATGCTGGTACTTGGAGAACCACAAGTACCAGCATGCAGGGCATTAAGGGCCCACTAGTACCTGTAGTTCACCTGTAAAAAAAATGTTTAAAAAAACACAGGACACACACACCGTGACAGTATAAGTTTATTAAACATACATACACACACACACACACACATGTACACATACTCACCTATGTAACCTGTAGCATCGGTCCACTTGTCCGGTAAAGTATCCCTAGGGGACCTGTGAAAAAAAACATACTCACCATCTCCTATGCGAGGTTCTGTCCTCTTCGTTCCAAAGTAGGCATCCCCGGACTTGGCAAAAAAAAAAAACGAAAACGCGATCCACGAACTTAGTACCGTTCTATAGAACTTAGTACCGTTCTATAGAACGGTACTTCCCGAATGAGAGCTTAGCGGCGGGGTATCACCATGGAAACCCCGCTGCTAAGCGTTCATTGGCTGAGAGAGGTCATCTCCCGTCTCTCAGCCAATGAACGGCTCCCTCCATTGTAGTCAATGGTGGGAACCGCAGGGTAAACTTTAATAACCTTGCGGCTCCCAGCATTGACTACAATGGAGGGAGCCGTTCATTGGCTGAGAGAGACGGGAGATGGCCTCTCTCAGCCAATGAACGCTTAGCAGCGGGGTTTCCATGGTGATACCCCGCCGCTAAGCTCTCATTCGGGAAGTACCGTTCTATAGAACGGTACTAAGTTCGTGGATCGCGTTTTCGTTTTTTTTTTTTTGCCAAGTCCGGGGATGCCTACTTTGGAACGAAGAGGACAGAACCTCGCATAGGAGATGGTGAGTATGTTTTTTTTCACAGGTCCCCTAGGGATACTTTACCGGACAAGTGGACCGATGCTACAGGTTACATAGGTGAGTATGTGTACATGTGTGTGTGTGTGTGTATGTTTAATAAACTTATACTGTCACGGTGTGTGTGTCCTGTGTTTTTTTTAAACATTTTTTTACAGGTGAACTACAGGTACTAGTGGGCCCTTAATGCCCTGCATGCTGGTACTTGTGGTTCTCCAAGTACCAGCATGCGGGGCAAGCTTGCTGGGACTTGCAGTTCTACTTGTAAAGACAATGTTTGATATTCTTTATTTACACCACACCACACAATCAACCCGCCACCCACCGCCACCAGGGGTGGCGGGGATAGCCCCGGGCTATCAGCCTGGGCCTGGGGTGCCCTGGAGAGGGTGACCCCTTTATTGGGGGGGTCCCCAGCTCTCCAGGGATCCCCGGCCTGGGCTGACTAGCGGTCAGGGCTGATGCTGCGGCTGGGGGGCCCGGTGAAAGGGCTCCCCTGGCTGTGGCATCAGCCCCCCGCTAGAAAAAGTCCAGTGCTGGTTCTGGAACATACAGGGGAACCCTACTCATTTTTTTCCCCTGTATTTCCAGAACCAGGACCGGATCAGAGCCCAGAGCTGGTTGCGCAGAATACGGGGGACCCCTACGTCGTTTGTCCCCCGTATTTTGGCAACCAGCTCTGGTTCTGACTAGCCCGGTGCTGGTTGTGTTTAAGTACAGGGGACCCCTATGTCGTTTGTCCCCTGTATTTAAGCACACCCAGCACTGGGTCACTAATGCCCGGGGCTGGTTGCTCTTTTTTTTGGGGGGGGGGCACGCCATTTTTTTCTCTTTTTACACAGGTTTTTTTTTTTTTATTTACCACAGCAGCACAGACGGGTCTCACGGACCCGTTAGTGCTCTGTGTCAATGACACAGATGCAAGTAGCACGGATCTCCTGGTCCGTGCGTGCATCTGTGTCATTGAAATACACAGCAGCACAGACGGGTCTCACTGACCCATCTGTGCTCTGTGTCACTGTCAATCACACAGATGCATGTAGCACGGATCTCACGAGTCCGTGCTACATGCAAATGAGCACCATAATGCTGATTGGCTGAGAGCCGTGACAGACGGCTCTGTCAGCCAATCAGCACTTTGCCCATTAAAGGCAAAGGCATTTTTTTTTAAATGGCCGCTCGAGGCAAAACCTCGAGATCCGACAGCAGATCTCGAGGTTTTGCCTCGGGAGAGGGATCCGGGGCAGACAGGGAGATCCGAGCTTGGGCTCGGATCGCCCCGGATCCCCGAAGTTCGGGTGGGTTCGGTTCTCAGGGAACCGAACCCGCTCATCCCTAGTTGTAACACAAGTCACGCATATAACTACGAAGAGTGTACATTTTTTTTCTGCTTAAAAGCATTAATTACCTACCCCATATATATTTTGTCATATTTTTAAAATGTTGAATTTCAGCTTCATTATTGTGTGTGGTGCATTTAAACTTCTAAAAATGAACATGACATTTTTTTTAACCAGCCCCGCATTATTCATTTTTATATATATATATATATATATATATATATATATATATATATATATATATATATATATATAAAATCTAAATTTGGATGTTCGTGTAATCACCCTCTGTCTAACTTTTTTATCTGAGTTTGAGGGTGCTCTTAGTCCTATTTGTTATATTTAGCATTAAAATATAATCTTTAACAATAATATTTATAAATTAATTATAGCAATAACAATAGATATCGTATTATGCCTATATACATTAATGACTGATGCATCTTTCTAGAAATTACCCCCTGAAAAAGTGCATTGTGCTAAAGCATTTGGGGAGAGAGGAAGTTATCTGTGATGGAACAAGCAGAGCATCACCTCCAAGCAAGAGACTCTGCCCAAGTGTGCAGGTAAGGTTTAACCATGGAGACCAAGCCAGTATTTCAACAGGTTCTGTGAAAATGATCTGATTGGTCCAGAACTGTTAACATACTTGACTTAAGCTAGGTACACACCATACAATGGTGCGACGCTATGTAACGATAAATCGCACGCGTGCTGTGCACACTGCATGATCCCGGCCTACAGATACACGTGCTACATGTAATTGCACTGCATCGTTCATTGGGGAAGCATTCGGGAAGCCGACGGACGGAATCCCGACCGTCGGCTTCCCGACTGTCTAATCTCAACAAGGGTTAAATGACAGGTGTCGAAATCCCATTTCACCTATGCCGGGAGCCCGACACCCGGCTTACCGATCAAAGGTAAGCCGGGCGCGGACAGCCATGGGGGGGGGGGGTTAGGTTTAGGGTTCCCAGGGGGGACTTAGGGTTAGGCACCCCCCGGGAGTTTAGGGTTAGTCTAGGGGAAGGGAGGATTAGGGTCAGGCACCCCCGGGGGGAGGTTAGGGTTAGGCAACCCCGGGGGACTTAGGTTTAGGCGGCGGAGAAGGGGGGATTAGGGTTAGGCACTTGGGATGGAGGTTAGGGTTAGGCACCCCTAAAGGAGGGTTAGGGGGTAGAATGGGGTAA
Organism: Taudactylus pleione; assembly: GCA_031769625.1. Taxonomy (NCBI): domain Eukaryota; kingdom Metazoa; phylum Chordata; class Amphibia; order Anura; family Myobatrachidae; genus Taudactylus; species Taudactylus pleione. The sequence continues at coordinate 16,843,186 of JAUIMM010000255.1, read as the reverse complement.
GAAAGACTTGCCTTGGGACGATTGGGATTTTCACTGCTGCCGGGATGCCGCTGTCGGGTCAATCATACTGAATCCGTTCATTGCATCGTCCCATCTGCTGTGCAGACCATGATGCAATGAACGAGTAATCAGGTGTACACACTATATGATGTGTGCGATATATCGTTCCGAACAGTGTCGGAACTATATATCGTATGATACAACGTATTCTGTGTACCCAGCTTTTGGCAAGCCCTGTGGTGTACCTTGCATAAATAAGATCAGGTGCATGGTCTGTATGAGACAAGCCTGAAGAATGGCCAGAACGGATACTGATGGAGCATGACATTGGTAGGCCTAATGCTTTGCCTGACTGAAGCAGGTGTGATGCAAGGAAGCATATGGTTTAATTTAATAACATTGTAAAAGTAGGATCACTAACCTCTGTCTGCAACAGGAGTTTTAATGACATTGGTCAGTCCCTAAAAAATTCAACAACGTTCTCATTATGTCTCTCTTTGCCTTGTATACGTGGTTTACAGGAGATCCAAATAGTTGACCCTTCCCTTACTTAATATTTACAGTTTCCAGCAGAAATTCAGAAACAGAATATTGTTGAAATGTAATCTAATTCCTAAATTCCACAGTAGCAGGTGCAATCTCCTCTTCTGGTTTGTGGTTCTGGTGGTGGTCTCTGTTTCTTAGCTATAAACACATGGCCGTAGCGAGGGTGATGCGGCCAGTGCCATTGGCCCCAGGCGCAATTTCCTAGGGGTGGCAGGGACGCTGCCTGCCTCCTTGACCATAATGGCTCTGTCAGCCTGAGCCTGCGATGTATAGTGTGCGGGCGGCGTGCCCATTTGTGCTCAGTACCTGAATGGCTCCATAGAAGTGACTATGTCAGACAATTGGTGATGAGATGTCAGGATGTCTCATCCCTAAGTACACGAGTGAGGAGCGCAGATAAAAAAAGAGCGCTGCCAGCCGCTCCAACCAGCAGTCAACAATAGAATGCTATAATTATCGAAGTGCCCACTTACCAGTATTGTGGTACAGTACCCTCGTCAGCAGCTTTATCTTTGATTTTGTCTGTCATGTATTTCTCCTTCATCCACTAGGAGACTCTGGAGTTCAAGACAGTGGAGTATAGACAGTGGTAGAGCAGAGCCTGGCACTTTAAATAATTTAGAAGTGTGACTGGCTCCTCCCCCTCTATGCCCCATCAGCCCCAGTTTTTAGAATGTGCCCGAGAGAGCCGGTCGCACATCAGCCTGTCTCCAGCCTTTCTCTTCTTATGTTTTAGTGTTTTTATTAACAAGCACTGAGGACAGGCAGGCTGCTTACTGTGGCAGTCTGCCTGCTACTTGGGAGCCGCCGGGAAAGGGCACCGCCACGGCTACTGCAGCCTGTGTCCAGTGACCCTGAGGAGGGAGCACAAACATGGAGTCATCGGATCCTGCGAGGACCCGCCACTGCTGACACCGGCATGTGTCCGGGATCCTCGCCGCCCCCTCAGCCCAGCATCCCGGCCGCGGGGGTGGAGCTTATCACCGTTGCGTCCCGCATATCTAGCAGCGCCATTTGTAGTCGGGCTCTCCCTCTTCTGCCATTTAAGGGGGCCCGTCGCAGCTGACACTGGCTGGGTCCGGGTCCTCCTCCCTACACTCATGGGGTAGGCGCGCTGAACGCCCGCCATTAGCGGGAGCTGTTGGGAGAGACCCACCACAGCTTATAAAGGTCAGTGTCCGGGTTGCTGATTAAGGGGAGTGGTGCGATGGCAGCGCTAAGAATCCCCGTTGCACTGCGCCCAACCTGTACTCCTGCTATGCATTGTCCATGCGTGGACACCTGCCATTTCCTCCATGACAGGTGGAAAAATCAGCGCTACAGGGCTGTGCCCACCATAACATGCGGGCTAGATAATATGCAGCTGAGACACCAGCCACCGCCAGAACAGACTGGCTGGACATAGAACAGCGTTTTTTGCCATCGTATCTCTACAAGCACTGCCTTGGCTATTAAGCTCTCCTCACGGGAGGAGACGCCGCATCCCGTAGCTCCTAGCTGTGCTGAGTAGGCATCCCTAGTCTATAATAACAGGCTAATAGCCTTTAAGTACCAGTGCAAGGCTCGGATCCCACCACGGCCCTTGATGTGTGGAGTTTGTATGTTCTCCCTGTGCTGGCAGCACTGCCTTAGCTATTAGCTACTCTCCTCATCTAAATCTCAGGAGGAGACGCCGCGTCCAGTAACTCCTGGCTGGGCTGAGCAGGCTTCCCTGTTAGATACTCTATAGCATAGAACAAATAGCCTTACGTTATACCAATGCAGTGCTGTACGACGTCACGCTGCTGCCACAGCAGCACATCAGTGCTCCCTTGAGTTAGTCCCTCTCCTGTCTTGCAAGATGTTGGTTAATGCGTGGCTTTGCGTCAGGAGCCTTGAATGCTCCCAGTATTCCCGGCACTGACCGGACCTTCCGCACTTTTAAAAGGGGCTAGCAGCGCTGTGCTGACTGGTGTGTAGCAGCGCGCATACACAGCGTGGTATATCATTAACATCACCTGATAAGGCGAGTACACCAGTAACAGAAGGGTCCTAAGATCGAATCCAGTCTGGGACAGCACGCTGCTAAAATATCCTGCCCCTACGCTATAGCAGAATAACGGCCACACGCGGCACATGAGCAGTCTTTATATGTATATTGTATTTTATACTAACCCTGCTGTATAACATATACATGCTGGAGTGAATTTTGTCCTTGGGCTCAGTTCCTTCCATGGCTTTAATTATTGCTCATGTTCTAATTTTAAATGTTTTCGCCAACTACAAAATTTGTATGTAGGTACGCTTATCCATATGTGGATATTGCTTCTTATCCTTACCATAAGAGCAGTAGTAGGATTTGTTCTTATCAGCTATGTCTAATAAAAGCAGTATAGCTCAGTGCACTTCCTGCACCACACATGTATATAAAGATATGTGCTTTCACCCTCCTGGGCTTATAGTTCGGTTCTCGTCATTCTTTATCTACGGCACCCGTTCGGGGAACCTATTATTATTTACAATGGTGCACTTGGTACCAAACTTATTAGACACAATCACGCTGTGAGTGTTTCAGCACAAAAGGTAAGGGATGCCTGTTCTTGATGACAGGGGTTTAGTGCTAGGTACAGTGGATAGCTGGTGCTAGCGGTAGGGGAACTAGCCCATCCCCCCTTTTGAACTATAACACCGCATTAGGCGGTTCTGAAAGGGGCCAGTTGTTCAGCTGATGCATCACGACTAGAAGCGATTTGCTGACGAGACACAGGACCTCATTCAGAGTCTGTCGTAAGCGGCCGCTCGGTGGTACCCAGCGATGTTCGGAAAACAGCGCATGCGTAAGTTTCGCAATGCGCGTGCGCAAACTAGCTGTTGCGATCAGAAATTTTTCTCTCCTTCAATTTGGCCAGGTCGTTAGTTTGAGTGACAGGATGAGGCGTTTGTGGGTGGTAACAGGGGAAGGTGCTTGTGAACGGGGGAGTAGAGATCCGAACGCAGGCGTGCCTGACTATGCAAACAGCGTTTTATGGGAGTGCATAATTAACTAAGTAGTGTCATGTCACATGTGACATGGGAGGTTTTTACACTGACTTGATCGTAGTGCTTAAAAGAGGGTATGGTCAACTTTAAGCTCTATGACCAGCTCCGATGGTTCCCGATGGTCTCGATTAATCCTTATATGCCCGGAGATGACGTGTATTGCGAACAAGAAGGGGGCGTGTTTTTAGTCTTACGGCCGCATCCTCCCCTCGCTCGTCCAGCTAACGATCCCATCTTAACGACGCGACTTGCGAGCGCTTCATTTGCATATCAGGCCCCTTTTCCCTTACGACCGTGCGGCCGCAACGACCGACTCTGAATGAGGTCCACAGTCCTGCCAATTGCAGCGCCGCTTGGTTTTACCCCGTCAGGCTCCCCTTCGTTCGATAACAAGGGCGCCTAGCTTAATCTAAGGCCTGATATCTTAGCCTGTTAAGTATCATAGCCTCATGGTGTACTAGCTCCACTGTTCTGGTGCTGCTGCCAGAACTTATGGTTATAGCATACCCTACAACCAGGGTTAGCACATTTTTGCGTCCCATCCCCAGGCTTATGCCTCACATTGGCTCACCTTACAGAGGGACAGTACTCTTCCCATGCATATGTGGCAGCACATATACTACATTTATAGGGTGGTCTTAAACCTTTCCCACCAGCTTTCTGTGCTTACCTTAGAAGGTATGTATATGTGCATCTATTATATCTCATGTGTTCCCTTTGGCAGCACATACAGGAAGAGGTTAGTGACGCACAGCTGGTGTGGTTGTTGGCGTTGCTGCTTCACAGCGCTGAGGTTTTCCTTTTGATCCCCACTTCAATAAACGGGTTCATCTGGCGCTATTGATAGAAGGAGGCTGCGATTGGAGGCTGGACTCTCCTGAGGCGGTAGTGGGTACAATGACTCCGCTTTACACTCTCTCTCCCTGGGGATTGGGTTGTGTGCGTGTGTGTATATGTGTATATGTGCATATGTGTGTATATGTATATGTGTGTGTATATATATATATATATACGTATGTGTATATATGTATGTGTGTATATATATTATTTATTTATTTTATTACCAGTTATTTATATAGCGCACACATATTCCGCAGCGCTTTACAGAGAATAGTTGGCCTTTCACATCAGTCCCTGCCCCAGTGGAGCTTACAATCTATGTTCCCTATCACATGCTCACACACATACACACTAGGGTTAATTTGTGTTGGGAGCCAATTAACCTACCAGTATATTTTTGGAGTGATATATATATATATATATATATATAACGCCTATACTTCTACAATCATTAGGTTTACCTATTATTCCACGCATAGGAAGCCACTTGGGATTACCAGAAGCTGTAGGCTATATCCATACATATTAATATTATATGGTGGCTCTATAAAAGAGTCATGTGCTGCAGCTTACATAGTGATAGTCACAATTCCCTAAGGCTTTGCTTCCAGTATGGACCCTAATCATATCCTGGGGCTTTCCTGTATGTTCCCTATATATATATATGGACTGATACTAAAACTTATGGAGTTTTCATCTATATTGGACAAGCGTGGAACTGTAAGATTGTATTTTTTTCCCATTCCTTGTATGAATACTTGGGATGACAAACGCATTCTATGTCTAAGTACAGGTACCCTTAAGTGCAGGTACCCTTCTCAGTATCGATTCCGTTACTCCATATTATTGTCGCATATCTCAATAAATTTAGTCTCTAAGGGGCCCTTATGTACAATTCATATCATGAAGGCCTAGGGCCACCCGCTGATATAGGCAGGGTCAGGCCTGGGTTGTATTAGATAGACCGTTTTAGGGGTATATGTATAATCTAACACGGCCATACAGATACACATCGCTTATGGAACAGACTCAAGTATAGAGTCCTGTTCTATGACCTTGTCTCCACTAACATTTTGCTAGTTTCCTCATTATTTTATACTGCACATCTCCACAGACGGCTGTCCGTGCTGTAGAGCATTGGTCTTAGCACACTGAAGCTACTCTCTATTCCTAACGTGGCGGGTTGCTGTGTGATGAGAAAGGTCAGGGACATTCTACATAGCGACCAGAGGGCTTCTGGTCGCTCACAGGTAAGAGCTTACCTCACTAATGCCTAGGAAGATGCTCCTATTTCATACAACTTGATATGAACCCTTGCTGCTGTCCTAGCAGCCATCCACTCTTTTAATTAGTTGGCTCTACACTTTAGCGTTTTCCGGGTGGTGGGTGCATAGTTACAACATTGGATTAGTGACACTATTCTACTAGAATCTGTTGGGGTTATGACCAAAGCGCACCTATGGGCTAGTGCTCATCTTTACATAGAAGTGTAACAGTCACTATGTTCCACGCTGGGGGCCTGATTGGGTTTCCTGTTCAATATCTGTTGATATTTGATCACACTGACAGGTACCTGACTGATATCTTCATGGTTGTCCTAGTGCTCTAGCCTTGCTGATGGGATGCTTCCCTATATTGGTAGCTCTCCCTGGTTGACTGTTGCATTCATGCTCTTTTACTGCTAGGGTTCGGGCCAGCAGTTGGTACTGACTAGGCACTTCCATCATGTTGGAAGTTGTTTTCTTTTTAGCGGCAGCGTTTCAGTTGCTGTTTTATCCCTGTTTTCAGAATGGGATGTACTGCTGTCTGACCCTCTGAAGGGTCTTGTAGTCTCGATCCTCTCTATTTTGCCTAGGGCTCATGCCCAGTGGGATCTCCACTCATTGGAGACTTCTATGTCCTAACCCTTCCGCTGGTTAACAACTTTGTTGTAGTTGGACCTCAAGGATGGTTCAGTGCGACCGTTCGGCCTAGTCTTTTGACTCCCTGCATACTCTGTTAGGAGTCTGTGGACATGATTAGCTCTGTATATTGATATTGTTATACTTCTGTATATACGATTATGTACAGCTGTGCTGGGATTCTGCTGTCTGCACCTGTTGCAGCCTCCTGTTTAGCCTCTAGTACGTTTTCTCGAGTTTGTTCTCATTTACGGCCCTTCTATGGATTCTTGTTGGGGTTCTCTGCTACCAACGGTCCTGTTTGGTCTATTTTCAGTTGAGATTACTGGTTCTGACGTTTCTCAACTGTCTTTGTTCTCTCGCCAGCCGTTCTGTTCCTTTTGACTTAACCTGTATGTTGTGGAAGTTTCTGTGACTGTTTAGCGAGGAGTGGTGTTTGTCTCCTGTGCTCTACGACACTTAATCCTCAGCTTCCGCTGGGCCTATGGTTCTTGGCGGTCCCTGTTTCGGTTTGGCCGAGGAGTCAGCAAGTTCTCCGCGCTTCCCACCCAGGAGGTTGGCTTTGGGACGTCCCCACTGTCTTGAACTCCAGTGTCCCCTAGTGGATGAAGGAGAAAACAGGATTTTGGTACTTACCGATAAATCCCTTTCTCCGATCCCACAGGGGACACTGGACGCCCGCACAGCGCTGCGTACCTGCTGTTTTGTTTGGTTCCTTCTATAGTTGTGTGACTGCATGGGTTCCCTGCAATGGGTTCCTTTGTTCTCTTTCAGTTGGTCTTGTTCCGTTCTGTGGTCTTCTCCTTTTCCTAATTTTTCTGTTGTCCTCCGTCTCCTCTCGGGCTTAGTTCTTAAACTGGGGCTGATGGGGCATAGAGGGGGAGGAGCCAGTCACACTTCTAAATTATTTAAAGTACCAGGCTCTGCTCTACCACCGTCTATACCCCACTGTCTTGAACTCTAGTGTCCCCTGTGGAATCGGAGAAAGGGATTTATCTGTAAGTACCAAAATCCTGTTTTTTCTGTGTGTGTTATTTGTGTTGGATTATATTCATATTGAACATTTTAAATAAAAACTATATATTTTATGTATATATATATATATATATATATTTATTATACACAGTACATATCGTATGGGTGGGGCTTTTAACAAGATTAGGGAGCTACCTCTTAGACTGTAGGGTCTTTTGGTGTTGACTTCAGATAAGCATATTTATTCTATTTTAATATACAAGTGGTTTTTGTGGCCAAATAACTGTTCTGTGTGCAAAACTGAGTTTTCATTTTGTCATCTTTTGTGAGATTTTGGAAGGAGGAATTGAGTACCTGAGAAGTTCCATTGCTCAGTTAAGCTGTTTATTTAAAATGATTTGGTATGAGGCATAGTCACTGTTGCTGTTTCAGTGCATTCACAGTGGTGTTTTTTGCCATCAGTTCCCTCCAGATGCCCACTATGTGCCATCAGTCCCCTTCACATTCCCTCAATAAGAAGGCCACCTTGAATAATAACACTTGGGCCCAAATGTAATAGGGTGAGAGTTAAAAAAATGGGAGAGTATAGCAGTAAACTCTCACTGCCGCAGGCATAGGAGACCATGGTTACACACAGAAAGTGCAGCTGCCATAGGGTTGGTGCAAATTTTCAATGGTGCGACTAATGATGGTGTAAGGACGCACCGATTTGGTATTGCAGCGTGCACGGATGCTAAAAGTGGACGTCTCAGACCTTGTACATTCGGCCGAACAGAAGAGGTTTGTAGCGGCATTTGCATAAACTTGCAGATGGGTGACGCCCATAGACACTGGTGCTCGCTTGGTTACATGCAACTCACAATCTTCCCCAGAGTGTTTATCCTTCTACACACTCCCGTATTGAAATTCATCTTGAAAGAAGAAATAGCACACAGTGGCATGCCTACCTCTTGTGACACCCGGTGCGGTTAGGGGTGGACGGACTTGTAGTACGCGTAGTGAAGCCGTGCGCCGGCAAAAGAGGGTGTGGTCTCACAGGGACCAGTGTGTTTGCAGTGCCAGCTCCCTCATTGTGTCAGGAGCTGGGTGCTGCACGTAATGCTTCCACCCCCCCTTGTGACGCCACTGATAACACATCACCCAATCAGTATCGGTGTAGTAGTCAGGCAGCTCATTTATTTGTCACCACATCATGAAGAGAAGAACGGTAAGTCTCAGACTCTCATGTAGATACATATATTGTTAATAAATCATTTTTATGAATTGGTAGCAAAACTATATTTCTTCAGGGTCCATAGGGTCCACAGAATCTACCTTGGGGTATGTAGTGGAACGATCCATTTCACCAAACAGCTCTAGCTTTGTTGCTCCCAGCATGCATCGGTCCTTCTTCCTATATCCCCCAGCCACAGGTATTCGTTTTTTTTGTTTGGTACATGGCAAGTATCCAGACGCACCTGTTATAACAGCGGGACTGCTTAGGCAGTCCCAGGCTTTTTTATTTTAAGATTTACTGAGTTTATCAATGCCAGGCGCCGGTAAAGACGCAGGTACTGTGACTCCTACTACCTCCGAAAACATCAGTACCGCTATATGCCCTGAGGTTCTCGGCGGGCCTCAGCGTGGCTTAGCTAGGGCCTGTGCTGAAGTCCGGACTGCAGGTCTGGCACGGGGATGACCGGTAAGTGCACGGCAGTCCTAGCATCCAGTGTAGGAGACGCATCGGTGCAGCTGTGGGTGAAGGCCTCGTGTGACGTATCCTCACTAAGGCGGCCGGGTCCTTATCGTCTGTCGCCGGGGATGGGTAGTAGACGCACTAGTAAGCATCTACTACTATGAGGCCAGCGTACCTGTTCCATCAAAATCGCAGCTATGAGGATATAGGGCGCTCCCCCCAAACCAGATGCAACTTCCGGGGCGGAGTTCAGCTTCTAGTGTGCTATATTTGACCACCTCGTGGTGAGATGCTCGCAGATCGCGTTTGTGTGTGTGTGTACTGCTGTAGCTGTTGGTCTCAGAGGGTGGTCGATCTCCCTGTATACCTCTCTCTGGGCCTGGTATATAGAACTCTATATCCTACCATTACCCCTCTGGGGCTGGCTAGTTGATTCAGAATACCATTTGCAATAGCAATTGTGCGTATTTATGCATTGTATGTGACTTTAATGCTACCTGCCGTATTGTACTGCCTTTTTGTTTCAAACTGTTAGTTGTACCTGTCACTGTGTTTTCCTCATCCCTCTGAAAGGTGTGGGGGGGTTTCATTGATAGGGAAGGGAGTCGCATTGCATTTACGCTGTACACCTTATACCATTTATACATTCGTCATATCTAAAAGTGTAGGTGAGAAGGATGATATGCCAGTACTCAGGGCTGTTTCTAGGGTCTGAGGGTCCCAGTGCGAATAGTCAAAATGCCCCCCCAAAGAAGCAGTAATATTGGGTAGAGGGCGTGGCCTCATAGTGATGGAGTGTGGTCTCAAAAGACCACAGAACGTCAGCCGCTGTGACTGCTGAGCCCAGGGGTGGCTAACCAGTCAGAGGCAAAGAGCCCAAAAATATCTGTGGTTAAAGAAAAAGAGCTGACAGCATGCACGCGCCGGAGGCCTAGCTGTCACAAGGACACGTCGCATTTTTGTGTGCACACCTTTGGTATGACATTTGCAGGAGCATGACCTTGTGTCACACCCATGTTTTTAGTCACGCTGGAGGCGAGCCCAGCACATTGAAAATACAAGCCAGATCCACATAAAAGACACTGAAACAAGCCAGATCTACATAAAATACACTGAAACAAGCCACTTCAGGATGCCAAGACATTTTCAATGTCTTCTTTCTACTGATGAACTTAATGTAACTGTCACAGTGACTTCAGATGATGTAGTGAACGTAGGTGACTGGCTATATGTTGAATATGATGGAAAGAGAGATAGTGAATACTTAGTGAGCACAATGGAGCAAGCTGGCAGCAAATGGATATGGCCATCATCACCAGATGAAATATTTTATACATCTTCACAGTTAAACAGGCCTACATTGATTAATTCACGTGGATTCTACAGATTTGAGTAATTTGTATCAGAGCCTTTTGACTGGGGACAGAAATGTAACGTGAGTCACATTCATATGTAACATTCGTCACCCGCGCAGTGCATCCCTGGGAACGCTTGCCTCTGAAGCTTTCGGATTCTTCTTTAGCCTCCAGTCACTTCAGAGGCCAGCGTTCCACAGCAGGGGTTCGGAGGCGGAGTGCCCCGTGCGATTGCACAGGTCGTCCGCCCCTAGAAACGACCCTGCCAGTACTCAGATCATGTGTATCTTGTTTGGCAGGCCTATCTGAGCAGGATGTTAACCTGGATGGTTTGTGTAGCCTCTGTTGTAAATAGCTACCTGTTCAAGCCAGTACATCTAGAGCTCAAGCGCTATAACCACCCGGGTGGTATCAGGTTTTGTCGCACTTGGTGGACAAAGTCGCAGAAGTGCAGGCTCCGGCTTCGGTATTTCCCCATGCTATGGGGTATTCACAGCAGTTGCATCCATCTATGTATTTGCCCCTATGAATTCTTGTTGGGTTAATTCTAATGCTCACTCTAGTCAGAGTGCGACGCCATCTATAGCTCCTCAGCAGCCATGTAGACAAGTGGCGGCAAAGCAGTCTCTGGTGGATGTCCCCTCTCTGGTAAGAGCGGCTAGATCTGACCTCAGTATAGAGGAAGAGGAGGCCCCACCGACAACCAAAGTGGTCTTTAGGTGTCAAAAGGTGGCTAAGGACTATTATCTTCAGTCTGAACAGCTGACGAATCTTATGTCTGAGGCATGGAGTACTCCTGGGAAGCATTTGCATGCTACAAGGAATATAACCTCTCGGTAGCCCTTTGCACTTGGGGAGTGTAACAAATGGCAAGTTACCCCAACGATAGACGCTCATGTCCCAAGGTTGATTAGGAGCGCTACGTTACCCATTCCAGCAGCATCCTCTTTAAAAGAGGTTACAGATATGAAACTTGACAATCATTTGAAATCAATGTTTTCATTATCTTGAGCTATTACCAGACCAGCTATGGCTGTAGCCTGGTTAGCGAAAGCTATGGAAGAATGGACGACAGCTCTGGAGGGTACTATACCTGATGCTACCAGAGAACAGCAGTCTTTTCTCTATCAGATGCGAGAAGCACTGTGTACATAGGGGAAGCAGTCATTGACGCAGGTATTTTGGATTCTAGGGTCTCGGCCACTTCGGTTGCAGCCCAAAGATCCCTTTTCACTAAAAACCAGGAAGGCGGATTCACGATCCAAGAAGGCTCTTGAATCTTTGCCTTTTTGCAGGGAAGGTACTGTTTGGACCGGAGCTGGATGAAATAATGACTTCTCTGGCAACACCGAAGTTGGCTGAATTGCCATCCGCGACTACCCCTAAATTTAGGCAGGCGGCAGCTCGGTCCTTTCGCCCACAGAGTAGACGGAGTCATACCCGCAGGACACGTCAGCCCAAGAAATTCTGGTCATACAAACGTCCTGCTTCCAACCAGATAGTAAGTCTACTGTCTGATGGTGCGGGCCTGCCTCTGGGGGTCTCAGGGTTGGAGGCCGACTCTACAAGTTCTCCCAGGCCTGGTATCGGACAACTACAGATGCCTGGGTTCAAGAGCTGGTTTCTCAAGGTTATGCCATCACATTCCTGAGGCATCCCCCTCAGAGGCTTGTGGATACAAACTTTCCTTTACACCAGGTCAGGGCTTCGGCCTACCGGGAGTCTATTGGGGCCTTCCTGAAGTCAGGAGTCATAGCCCCCGTCCCTATGACGCAATAGGGAAAGGGTTATTATTCAAATTTTAGTTTTGATTCAAAAACCAAATGGGTCACATCGCCCTATCCTGAATCTGAAGTCTCTCAGCAGGTTCATCCATGTGCCAAAATTCCGTATAGGAAACCCTACAATTATGTTGGCGATGGAGCCTGGGGATTTCATGTGCATCCTGGATATCCAGGGAGACCATCTGCATGTGCCGATTGCTCGATCCCACCAAAGATTTTTGAGATTGGCGGTAGATCAGCAACATTACCAATTTCAGACTCTACCCTTCGGGCTGGCCACAACTCCTCGGGTATTTACCAAGATAATGGCAGTCATATTTGGACGACCTCCTGATATTGGCACAATCTCAGGAGATGTTACAATGTCATCTCCAGATGAACATTGTCTGCATACAAGAGCACAGCTGGATAATAATTTGGAAAAAGTCCTCTCTTTCTCCAACCCAGCAGATGGGCACTGCTGGACTCTCAGACAAAATTGTGGCACTACAATCTCAGGTGCGCAGTCTTCTCTGCAAGCAAAGAGTGTCGGTACACTTGGCAATGCAGGTGCTGGACACCATGGTATCCACATTCGACATGGTGGCTTATGCCCAGTTCCACCCCAGGTCCCTGCAGAATTGGATCCTGGCGTATTGGGATGGACAGTATCATCGGATAAAATCCCAGATGATTCCCATCTCACCAGAGGTTCTTCTCTCCCTTGCCTGGTGGCTGGAGAGAACTCATTTAAACAAGGGTCGTCCATTATGGGTACCGGATTGGGTACGTCTCACCACAGACGCAAGTCTGCGAGGATGGGGAGCGGTCACAGGTCACCACACCTTCCAAGGAAAGTGGTCGATACAGGAAAATATATTGGAGCTTCGTGCAGTGCACAGAGCGCTCATAGTGGCGCAGGACCTCCTACATGGCAGGCCTGTCCAGGTTCAGTCCAACAACGCGACAGCAGTGGCCTACATCAATCATCAAGGAGGCACACGAAGTCTGGCAGCCATGAGGGAAGTGGCAGAAATTCTGCGGTGGGCAGAATGCCATCTTCCAGCAATCTTGGCAATATTCATCCCAGGTGTTTTCAACTGGGAAGCAGACTTTCTAAGTAGCCATGACATACACGTTGGAGAATGGGCTGCTCTTTTGGAGGTCTTTCAAATCCTGGTGGACAAGTGGGGATTACCACACGTGGACCTCATGGGCCTCACATCACAATCACAAACTCCCCAGGTACGGGTCCAGAACGAGGGACCCCTCAGCCACCTTCGTGGACGCTGTGGCGGTGAGATGTGATTTCAGGTTTCCCCCAATCTCCCTCCTCCCAAGGGTCATCAGAAAGTTCAAGCAGGAAGGCAGCAGGATAATACGAATAGCCCCTGCCTGGCCCAGGAGGCATTGGTTCTATGACCTGACTTGTCTATCCATAGACAGTCCACTTCCACTGCCTCTACGGTCGGATCTGCTAGTGCAGGGTCCCTGCCTATATCAGAATTTACCTCGGCTGGCTTTGACGGCATGGCTGTTGAGTCTGCCATCCACAAGATCAAGGGTTTTCCGCCTCAGTGATTCAGACGATTCTGAGGGCAAGGAAGCCTGCTTCTGCCCGCATCTATCACAGAATTTGGCTTTCATTTATTCTTTGGTGTGCTCACAGAAAATACGACTCTAAGATTTTCAAGGTTGCAAGAATACTTGCTTTTGTTCAGGCAGGATTAGACTTAGGTCTTCGCCTGGCTACCTTGAGAGGTCATATTTCTGCTTTATCAGTTTTGTTTCAATACAAAATTGACCCTCTGCCGAATGTTAGAACATTCTTGCAGGGGGTTCTCCGGCTACAACCTCCATTTGTCCCACCGGTGGCTCCGTAGGATTTGACTTTGGTTCTCAGGGCATTGTGGACGGCATCCTTTGAACCTTTGGATACAATGGTCTTTAGATGGTTGACAGCGAAGGTACTTTTTCTCCTCGCTATCACCTCGGTTCATAGAGTTTCTGATTTGGCAGCCTTGTCATGTCGCTCTCCATATTTGATTTTCCATCAAAATAGAGCTGTCCTCCGTACTAAGACGGGTTACCTCCCGAAGGTGGTTTCCCGTTTCCATATGAATGAGAAAATTGTAGTTCCTTCCTTTCAGTCTTCCTTGGATGTGGTTCGAGCCCTTAGTATTTACGTGGATCATACCAGCTCCATCAGGAAATCAGATTCACTGTTTGTGTTATATAGGTTTCACAAATTAGGCTGGCCAGCAAACAGAGTTTGGCTCACTGGCTGCGTATGACTATTTCTCAGGTCTATACAGAGGCTGGTCTCCCTGTCCCAAACTAGGTGACAGCACATTCTGCTCGGTCTGTGGGACCATCGTGGGCGGTTAGACATAGCGCTTCGGCTGAACAGCTATGCAAGGCAGCCACTTGGTCTTTCGTCAATACTTTTAATAAATTCTATGCATTTGATACTATTTCCTCCCAGGATGCTTCCTTTGGGCGACGGATTCTCCTCTCTGCGCAGGAGCGTCCCCACCCTTAAGGGAACTGCTTTAGAGTGTCTCCAAGGTAGATTCTGTGGACCATATGGACCCTGAAGAAGAAAATCAGAGTTATGGTATAACAAACCTTAGATAACTCCTTTTCTTCAAGGTCCATAGGGTCCACAGGGCACCCTCCCTGTCGCACCTGGCCTCAGTTGGGATCTTTTCTTTTGTTTTTTTCTTATCAGGGATTCTTTCTTCGTATGTGGAGTGTGTCTTGTGTGTGATGTACTTCCTTTTCCACTTTCCGTATCTTGCCGTTAGGCTTGTTAACAAACTGAATGCCTGTGGCTGGGGGTGGGGTATACTGTATAGGGAGGAGGACCGATGCAAGCTGGGAGCAACAAAGCTAGAGCTGTTTGGTGAAATGGATCGTTCCATTACATACCCCAAGGTAGATTGTGTGGACCCTATGGACCTTGATGAAAAGGAATTATCTAAGGTATGTTATACCATAACTCTGATTTTTGGTCCCAGGTCAGGAACTTTTGGAGAAGGAGATATGGGGGGCGCCAGTGCGCTCTCTTGCCCAGGGCGCGAAAATGTCTAGTTACGGCTCTGTATAAAGCTACTGAATAATGTTTGTGTATCTGGGTTTTTAACAGGGAAACAAGCAGCAGAAAGCAAAGCGAGATCATCCCCAGGTATTTCACCTGTATCGGCAGACATCTGTGTGTGTTAATCATTTCCAGCTGTCTCACTAACACAACAGTTGTCTGTCTTTCTGTCTGTCTATGTCACTGGGTGTGTCATTATCAGGCACTGTCTCATGTCGATCCAATGCTACATGTTAATTTGGATCAGCCAAGTCTTGTTTAGTGAGGCATACCTGCCCCCAGGATAAACTCTAATATGTTACGGAAAACTACATATGTGTTCTTGCAGTCTAGTATACAAGGGTGTAACTATAGCCATAGCAATACAATGGCCCTATCCCAGGGGAAAAAATACAAATGGCTTTATAATGAATTTAACCAGGCAGTTATTATTTGGAAACTAAAGATAAAATGATTGTGTGTGTGTATATATATATATATATATATATATATATTTGTATATACAATGTATCAGATTGCTCTATTGCAATACATATTCTTCCCTGTTGGATACAAGCTGGGTATGAGTAGACATGGTGGTGGGTCTGACTTTATAATGGTACATTCTGTAGTGGAACCTCATCACAATATATCTTCTGGGCTCAGACACTTCCAGTTACTTGCATGGTATTGTAGGAGACAAATACACTTCTGGTTCCCATCCCATTAGTATTTGGATTGGTCTGCGGTTGAGATAGTGTGATTCCCATGAAGAGTATTGGTCTGCGACTAAAAGTTCTCCAGATAGCTTAATGCTACAGAGGAGGAGGAACATCGGCACACATCTGTAAATGTAACAAACACTGGGCAAGATTTACAAATAAATATGCTTCAATTTAATTTCACAGAAATTATTTTAATTATTTTAATACTCATCCTACATTTACTAGAGAGTACACATTACTGGGTGTTGCATATTGAAATTAGAATGGCAAATAATTAGCTATTCTGGTTATGCTGTGCAAATAACTTGTTTTAATACGCAGTTGTAATTTATAGAAGTATGGGATCTATTACCCAGAAAGCTTGGGACTAGAGTATTTCCATGCATAAAATATACTAAAATGTTACCCGTCTATTATATAGGCTTATCAATGAATTATTAAACTATTATTACGGACCCAGCTCCTATGCTTACCACGGAGGTCCCATCTGGCTCGCGGGTGCGTGCCCAAGCTTCCACTGGGTGTGCATTGTGGGGATGGGACAGACCTCCTACAATTATTAGATAGATGTGTCTTTTTGCATATCCTGTAAGGATTCTGTCAGTCTTCCTCTTTTGAAATCACTGCAGTCAGCCTCTAGCTGATTACATGATTGTAACTGTCACCAGCATTAACACTTCTGTGTTTTCTATACATATCTCACTATTTGAGGAGTATGTAGCATATTGTGCGAGTTGGTTACAAATTTATCATCACAAAATATTGATACTTATAAGTAATAACAGCAGACCGAAAGGTATAATTAAAAAAGATTTACTTAACTTTAATTACCAGGTACCCTGTAGGTAAGCTGTGTGAATGGATTGATTACAGGATCCAGATGGTCACAATGCCAACTAGCGGCATCCTGACGGTCAAAATCCATACGGATTTTGGTAAATATTCTAACCCCAAGCCTAACCCTAACCCTCTCGCAGCCTAACCCTAGCCCTCCAGCAGCCTAACCCTACCCTTCCCGCAGCCTAACCCTGTTGCAGCCTAACCCTAACCCTCCAGCAGCCTAACCCTAACCTTCCCGCAGCCTATCCCTCCCGCAGCCTAACCCTAACCTCTTCCGCAGTCTAACCCTAACCCTCCCACATCCTAACCCTAATTGTCCCCTACCGCAGCCTATCCCTAACCCTCCCATATTCTAACCCTAACCCTCCCTCAGACTAACCCTAACCGTCCCCTACCGCAGCCTATCCCTAACCCTCCCACATCCTAACCCTCCCTCGGACTAATCCTGACCCTAACCGTCCCCTACCGCAGCCTATCCCTAACCCTCCCCCTAGTGCCTAACTCTAATGCTCACCGTCAGATTCTGTCGGGATTGTGACCATCGGGATGACGCCGTCGGTATTGTGGACAGCCGGGATCCTGACTACAAATCGTGTGAAATCTCGTACATGAAATCCCAGTTCAACCACAAGAAGATGCACTACTTGCACTATGCTGTAGTATTATACTATAGAATATTTAATCTGTTTGTACTACTGCTCTGTATGATGCTGCTGAACATTAGGCTTCTTATAAATAAAATATGATGATGAGGGCAGTGTCCATCACCAATGAAAAAGCAGCAATTGCAGTTGGCAGTAATGTTGAGCTAATGGTGGTATGTACTGTTGGAATGAAGTGATACAGTGAAAGGTGGAGACATGAACTAGTCCTAGTGGCAACCAGAATGTCGTTCATATTTCTCTTATATGAACTGCCGCCTTCTGCTGCTTCTGGAGAAGGCATTTGCACAAGGGTACACCTTTGGTTATATGTCAGCTCAGAGTAGCTGTCTGGCCTGGCATTTGTTGTTAAGTATATTGCTGCTGAATTGCAAGGACACATGTTCTCTATATTTGGTGGCAGCTGGTGGGGTGACACTCCCCGGCAGCGCTATGTGACTGGCCACTGCCTTCACAAATATTACCTGCTTTTTTTTATGATTGTGTGACGATGACTATGTGGGGTGGTAGGGCACCGAGTTGATCTAAAGCACAGGCATCTGTAACTGCGTTTCTTATGCAAATACTTTTTGTCTAGATAAGCCATTGTCATTATTAATAATGCTATTGTTAGATTTTAGAAAGCGTTTCAGAAAACAAGTTATATGTGAAGTCCTGCCATGAACAACAAGGAGTAGAGCTTTTATCATCTGCTGGAATATACTGTACTACTTTTAACTGTATCTCCCTACAGACCAAGTGGAACCCATCTGTGGACTTATGGTGGCATGACCTAACAAAGGATGCCAGTACAGAGTGTGAGCCAGAGTGGTGTGATGCAGAAGATGCGCTGTTTATTCTTTACACTAGTGGCTCTACTGGCAAGCCCAAGGTGAATGCAGTGTGACATGGCAAATTGTATGCACTCGTGTAGAGTAGTCTTGTCAGTTACTATTCTCATCAAAGGAGTAGTTCGGTTAGGTTTGTTTGGATTTATTGATGCTACAAGTAGTGTTCTCACTTTAAAATTGGTGTAACTAATGCCAAGGTGGTTAAAATTAGCTATAATGTTAGATTATTGTCTGATGCCCACACATTTGTATTTATAGGGCGTAGTTCACACGGTGGGAGGTTATATGATCTTCACTGCCACTACATTCAAATACGTGTTTGATTACCATCATGATGATATATACTGGTGCACTGCTGACATTGGATGGATCACCGGACACTCCTACCTCGTCTATGGACCACTAGCCAATGGGGCTACCAGCGTATTAGTAAGTTATCTTGCAAGAGTCTTATCTTAAATAAGGTGTCAGGGTCACTTTGGAGAAATGATTGCCCTTTGTTTCTGAATCTGTTGTTTCTTTCTGATCTGTACCATCTGTTAGCTCTGCTCTCTTCACCATAACCATTCTATTTGCAGTTTGAAGGTCTCCCAATATATCCAGACATCTCCCGGATGTGGCAAATCATTGATAAATACAGTGTGAGCAAATTGTACACTGCACCAACTGCGATCCGCTTGCTGATGAAATATGGAGATGAACCAGTGAGAAGGTATCCACCAAATTCCAATCAGCCTTCACTGCTGTTCTCTTTAAGCCCATGGTTGGCAGATGTTGGTTTGGCTCAAAGTAAAGTGTGATAATTCAGAGAAGTTTTATTATTAAAATATGTGTACCTATACTGCTCAGACATTACTATAGCATATTTTACTATGAGGCACAAAAAAATAACAATTTGTAAAATTTACTAGCACAGTTCATAGCCCATTTATGTAACATATTATGCTACCCTCAATAACTAGCATATGACTATCCATAACTGTTGTCCCTAAACAATCAACATTCTTGGCACAATTGCACTTACTAGCACACTGGTAGTACAGTCTTTGATTCCAATCATTGCAACATATCTTTGTGGCTGGTATTTGTCTGTACCTATACTATTGAGCCTTCATAATTGAATGACACAAGTGTTCTTACAATTGCAATTTATATTCAAATGTGTGTATCCTGACAGGTATACTAGACAATCTTTGAAGATTTTAGGAACAGTTGGAGAACCAATTAATCCTGAAGCCTGGCTTTGGTATTACAATGTTGTGGGAGAGAAAAGATGTCCAATCGTGGATACATTTTGGCAAACTGAAACGGTAAGAAACTGATGGATGGGATAGGCAGGTTAGGTGATGCACAACTGGCAGGAGTGGGTACTGGCTGATGCACGCCAGGCTGGAGAGAGGACTGGCTGATGCACGCCTGGCTGGAGAGAGGACTGGCTGATGCACGCCTGGCTGGAGAGAGGACTGGCTCAGGCACGCCTGGCTGGAGAGAGGACTGGCTCAGGCACGCCTGGCTGGAGAGAGGACTGGCTGATGCACGCCTGGCTGGAGAGAGGACTGGCTGATGCACGCCTGGCTGGAGAGAGGACTGGCTGATGCACGCCTGGCTGGAGAGAGGACTGGCTGATGCACACCTGGCCAGGCAGAGAGGACTGGCTGATGCACGCCTGGCAGGAGTGAGGACTGTCTGATGCACTCTAGGAAGGACTGCAGAATATATTGCAAGCAAAAGAGATAATTATTTGCACAGTCTTCATACTTTTCTGTGTTTTATTTACAGGGTGGTCATGTATTAACGCCACTTCCAGGTGCAACAGCCACCAAACCCGGCTCAGCTGTAAGTCTATAGGTACTACTTTTGCATAGAGCTGATCATGCTGGAAGGGATGTTTACTTGTTAAACTCGTTTTTACTTATCATTTTAAACAAGTTGCTAATCTTGGGCTTTTATTGCTCAGGATAAAAAGAAATGCACAATAACAATGTTCTTGATAGTTAGAGGGAAATATTTGGGATTGTTATACTATTAATTGTGCTATTAAACTTGAGTCACCCATTTTACTGAATATTTATGTTTTGATGGGGTTATTAAAATATGTAAAAAGTAGATTTTATGAACTTCTTTGTAACAGTTCATTAGAGAGGAAGTTTATCTCAACCATTTAAGAAATGTAAACTACAATTCCCAAATATTTAAAGCTCTCAATTCACAATTGTGTATTAAGTAAGTTTAGGGACATTGTAATCCTTGGAGAGAATGTTATACTTGAACCAGTTATTGGGACTATTGAAGTTGTAACCAAAGACTTCTAGACCATAAACTTCCGGAGCAAGCATTCATTTATAACTTAAATTGACTATTAATGGAGAGGCATAAAGTGAATGTGACTTGCTTATCAGAATGTGCAGTAGGAAAATTGTGGCCACTGGTCATATGACCCACAACCAGTCACATGACTGTCTTGGGCTGCAGGCTTTCTGCTGTTAATGTAAGAGCACTATGTAACCCCAAGTAGTAATTTTTTTTTATCACTTTTTTTTTTTTTATTAGAGCCCTTTAATAAATTATTTAACAAGATGTTGGTTTCTGATTAAGGGTATATGCAGATAAAAATATTATATTGCAAGTTTGTATTCTATGAGGAACATTTATAGTTACAATAGAGATCTACTAAATGGCAATGAAAACAGGACATGATGAGTTCAATATTGTCATTTTCCATATTTAGACCCTTTATACCTATCCAATTTTTGCAATTTTTCTTTATTTTTAAGACTTTTCCATTTTTTGGAGTAGTTCCTGCAATCTTAAACGAATCTGGAGAGGAGCTTGAGGGAGAAGCTGAAGGCTATCTGGTGAGTAAAAATTGTATGACCCAAATGATGCTGTCTTATGTATCTATCTAATGTGTATATGGTGGTGTATGCACGTTAATATGTTCTGCTTATACACTGCCTACTGCTCCCATGCATCATGAGTCTCTTAACTATTTGCTTGCCTGGTCCCCTTTCCTGCCTCTATTATACACATATATCAGGCATGCCATACACATAGATCAGACATGCCAAGGAGAGATCTTGGTTGTGATGGATCGATGGGTTTACTCTGATGGAGAGGAAAGGTGTATTGTGTGGCCAGAGCAGGTCCTTACCTTGGTGAATGGGCACGGGTTAATTGTGCAGTGTCAGGGCATGGATAACAGACAAAACCAAGAGGCAGTCTTCTATTATAGCTATTTATTCATATACTTGCTATGCTGCAAACATGTTTACAATTATTGTGAATAATTGGATGTAATTTAATTTACAAATAACTAATAGGAGCTTGGTCATTAAGGTGCCCAAAAAAGGCTGCTGGTAAATAATGCACCAAGCAACTACATTGTGTAATCACTTAATTTTTGTTAAATAGTCCCAATTCTGGAGAAGCTATCCACCTGTTTTATTATGGGCTCAGTTCCATGGATTGCATGTAACTACGATCAGCCATAGGAGTTTAAACATAGAGAAAAGAGGAAGACTTCTATGTCTCCACTTTGTTACAAGTTACCATCAAATGTGCCCCAGCTCAGTGTATTGGCTGACACCAGATGTGCCCTAGCTCAGTGTATTGGCTGCCACTAGATGTGCCCAAAACTCAGTGTATTGGCTGTCACCAGATGTGCCCTAGCTCAGTGTATTGGCTGTCACCAGATGTGCCTCAGCTCAGTGTATTGGCTGCCACCAGATGTGCCCTAGCTCAGTGTATTGGCTGCCACCAGATGTGCCCTAGCTCAGTGTATTGGCTGTCACCAGATGTGCCCTAGCTCAGTGTATTGGCTGTCACCAGATGTGCCCTAGCTCAGTGTATTGGCTGCCACCAGATGGGCCCCAGCTCAGTGTATTGGCTGTCACCAGATGTGCCCCAGCTCAGTGTATAGGTTGCCACTAGCTATACTCCAGATGATGATTGGTGTACCTTTAATACACAAGTGCTCCATATGGCATTTAGCTGCATATTTGTTCACTGATCATATGGTGGAATCTAAACTGCATAGTTAAAAGCACAGAGGTCCTCGTACATATGTATTGATTTTGTATATGTGTATGTTGGATTGTGCCCCAACTATTCTTATATGCATTTTTTTGTGTATACATCGATGTTAGTACTATGCTATATTTCAAATTGCTGCATTAAAAACATATGCTCAACATTGTATGCACAGTTTGTTATTGTAGAAATGTCTGTGGCTTACCCTAAAAGGGGTGGGATGGTTTTACACTGGTATTGGGCATGTTACTAATTACCATATAGCTCAAATAGCTAATACCATTATGGCAGTACACTAGATAGCATTGCTACCTCGTATTACATCCCGGACACTATATGTGTGGAGTTGTTATGTGCTTGACATATTTACATGAGTCCCCTCAACTTAGACTGTACTCTACACTTGGGCCGGGACTGATTAAATATGTGTAAAGTGTTGTCTAATAGGTTACAATGTATGGGCTGTATATATTTTGTTTGTGTACATACCCATTTGCTCTATCGGTAATTGCTTATTTGTGTGTGGAGTAGATGGTAGAGTTATACCAATATAGATTCCATGTTTGCATTCAGGGAATGGACCAGGTGTAACAAAACACTTTTACCAGATTTTGCACCCTTGCAGTATTTTTCTGAATGCCCAAAGCCCCAGGAATGAGTTCCTCTTTCTTCCTCGTGAATTGAGGTGGGAGGCGGATATCATATGGGAGATGTTTTGGACCCTGAGAAAATTAAGCCATGAGTTCTGTTTGAGCCCACAGCAATGAAAACACAAACAAACTCCTGTATTGGTGATACCTGGCCTCAACTACAGTATGTTTCAAGCAATCTTTCTGTCTGTGTTCATGATGGCACCCTGTCCCATATTTGGTAGATTTTCCCAGAAATGGTACAATACTGGCAAGAAATCACAACCTTATTCAGTCTATCTCAGAGTTCTGTGGTACCTGGCCAGGTTGGACAGAATATTATGAGGCCAATCACCCTTTTGTGTCAACATATACTGTAAATAAAGCGCCATAACTGATCATCTCTTTCCTTCCGCTCCATATTAACATACCCGCCCGCTTCTCCTTGCTGGTTCCTCTATGGACACCCAGGGCCTGATTCTGAATTGCACAAAAGTCCAAAAGCGGATCTTACCGACGTTTTTTTTTAGCAAACTTTGCATGCAGTCAACAGGACGGCAGTCTTCCAGGTAAGAAAGTTCAACACCAGGTCCATTGGTTCAGAAGGAAGTTGCTGTAAGGCATTCAGTAACAGGTTGAGAATCCACAGAGCTATAGGGGGAGGTGAATGAAGACTGCATACACATTACTCACTGTAAGAAGGTCTGCACTTTAGTTTAAAGTTGTTTCCTCTAAAACAGGGATGGGGAATGATTAGGCCCCAGAATCATTTGGTCTGGCCCTCTGAGCTTTTTTCTGCTAGCCTCATCTGGCCAGCAGGGTGCCTAAAATGGCACCCTGCAGCCAGAATCTATGCAGCAGTGCCGCCTGGAACGTCTTTAGGATGCTTCAGACGGTCACACTGCTGCTTACGGCTCCCCAGAGCATCCTGAGAATACTCCGGGCATTGCTGTAATCACCTGCGATTGTGGCCCCGCCCCTGTGACACATCACACGGAGGGGCGTGGCCTGCACCAGCCCGTGAATAATGTCTATATATATATATATATATATATATATACAGTCAGGTCCATAAATATTGGGACATTGACAGAATTTTCAGATTTAGGCCTCTATTCACCACCACAATGGTTTTTAAATTAAACAAACAAGATGTGCTTTAACTGCAGACTTTCAGATTTAATTTGAGGGTAATTACATCCAAATCGGGTGAACGGTGTAGGAATTACAACAGTTTCAATATGTACCTCCCACTTTTTAAGGGGCCAAAAGTAATGGGACTATCAACTCAAAAGCTATTTCATGGACAGGTGTTGGCTATTCCCTCATTATTTCATTATCAATTAAGCAGGTAAAAGGTCTGGAGTTGATTCTAGGTGTGGAATCATTTGGAATCAGTTGCTGTCAACTCTCAATATGAGATCCAAAGAGCTGTCACTATCAGTGAAGCAAGCCATCATTAGGCTGAAAAATCAAAACAAACCCATCAGAGAGATAGCAAAAACATTAGGTGTGGCCAAATCAACTGTTTGGAACATTCTTAAAAAGAAAGAACGCACCGGAGAGCTCAGCAACACCAAAAGACCCGGAAGACCACGGAAAACAACTGTGGTGGATGACAGAAGAATTATTTCCCTGGTGAAGAAAAACCCCTTCACAACAGTTGGCCAAATCAAGAACACTCTCCAGGAGGTAGATGTATATGTGTTAAAGGCAACAATCAAGAGAAGACTTCACAAGAGTGAATATAGAGGGTTCACCACAAGATGCAAACCATTGGTGAGCCACAAAAACAGGAAGACCAGATTAGAGTTTGCCAAACAACATCTAAAAAAGCCTTTACAGTTATGGAACAACATCCTATTGACAGATGAGACAAAGATCAACTTGCACCAGAGTGATGGGAAGAGAAGAGAAGGAAAGGAACTGCTCATGATCCAAAACATACCACCTCATCAGTGAAGCATGGTGGTGGTAGTGTTATGGCGTGGGCATGTATGGCTGCCAATGGAACTGGTTCCCTTGTATTTATTGATGATGTGACTGCTGACAAAAGCAGCAGAATGAATTCTGAAGTGTTTCGGGCAATATTATATGCTCATATTCAGTCAAATGCTTCAGAACTCATTGGACAGCGCTTCACAGTGCAGATGGACAATGACCCGAAGCATACTGCAAAAGCAACCAAAGAGTTTTGTAAGGCTAAAAAGTGGAATGTTATGCAATGGCCAAGTCAATCACCTGACCTGAATCCGATTGAGCATGCATTTCACTTGATGAAGACAAAACTAAAGGGAAAATGCCCCAAGAACAAGCAGGAACTGAAGACATTTGCAGTAGAGGCCTGGCAGAGCATCAACAGGGATGAAACCCAGCATCTGGTGATGTCTATGCATTCCAGACTTCAGGCTGTAATTGTCTGCAAAGGATTTGCAACAAAATATTAAAAAGTGAAAGTTAGATTTAGGATTGTTTAGTTTGTCCCATTACTTTTGGCCCCTTAAAAAGTGGGAGGCACATATAGAAACCATTGTAATTCCTACACCGTTCACCTGATTTGGATGTAATTACCCTCAAATTAAATCTGAAAGTCTGCAGTTAAATCACATCTTGTTTGTTTCATTTCAAAGCCATTGTATCTAGTGACCCCCAAAAGGATGTTAGAATATATTCTGTAAAGCTATTCTTGATGAACAGTACAAAGATTCCTCATGTACAAAATATCACAAGTGACTTTACCACTGGAGCATCTGGATAAGGTTTAATTTTGTCATGGTCAAGGAAACATTGGTTATTTTTATTGTCTAAAATTACACTTGTGTCTTTTAAAGGTATTTAAACAACCCTGGCCTGCACTCATGCGCACAGTATATGGGAACCATGAAAGGTTTGAGACCACCTACTTTAAGAAGTTCCCTGGATATTATGTGACAGGAGATGGTAAGTTATATTCCTGTTCCACACACCCATCCAAGGCATTTATTTGTATGATTAGCCCTTACGTTGTTTTTCTATAATTTACATTGAGTTCCAATGGCTATATACAATACATAAAAACACTTTTGCTAAGAATGGTGACTTGACATGTTAGGGCCTTTAACTTCCTGAGCAGGTTATGGTGGAAGATATGTAATGGAGTTCTTCTTTACCAACTGTTCTGCCCTCAGTCATTCAATTGTACATTCTCCCATAGAAAGCTGGGTGATGAGTTAATAAGTAACAAAATGTACCAAAAAAAATCTAACTGGACTTATTGTTTATGACATTGTGATTTATACCAAAGATACATCATGCATGCAAACTACAATCCTTCATCATGCTCTACCAACATTATGACTTCTATATTCACAGCACAGATAATAATCTGGGCCTAATTTGATTGTAGATGAACAGTACACTTGTCCATGCTGTTATAGGAGCTTGACCCCTAAATAAATTGAAAAGAGTTTTGATGTATAATGGCTTCAACATTAGAATAGAAATACAGTGATTTATTTTATTAGTTTTTGGTTCTGAAATTCTCTTTGTGTAGGCGCTGTAATAGTGGGCAGTTTGTTTATTTCCTAGCACGCTAGTTATATGAATTAATGTGTTTGTTATTACTTATTACATATGAGTCTGTCCACTGCAACATTATATTTGCTTTTGCCTCCAAAATAATGTAGTGAGTGGTGAATAACCCACCTTGAAGCCTTTTATCCTCTCTTCTATTTTATAAGGGGTGAACCATGAACATACAAGTGAGATCTGTTACCTGTGTGGAAGTTACGTTAGTAGCTTCATGTTTCTCCAATTATCTTATTTTCAGGCTGTAAAAGAGACAAAGATGGATACTACTGGATTACTGGTCGAATTGATGACATGCTAAATGTTTCAGGTAAGTTACCGTTCTGTTATGAGTATCCGTTTCCCTTTTCAGATGAAAATATGAAAACTTTTATGTACTACAATTAATGACTTGATGACTGCTCAGGTCTGTGCTGTTTATTAATGTGTGCTACTCCTCAGTGACTCTGCTCTCCTTCACGCAACCTCTAGGCCACTTGCTGAGCACAGCAGAAGTTGAGTCAGCACTTGTTGAACACTCTTCTGTAGCAGAGGCTGCTGCAGTCAGCCATCCGCACCCAGTGAAAGGGGAATGTCTGTATTGCTTTGTCACACTGCGGGATGGACATGAGTTCACCAAAACACTGACCGATCAACTGAAGAAACTAGGTAACACTCATTGGATGCTTGCTGCCTTTGTTATTGTATTATATATTAATGCATATCGGTATGATAGGTCTTTTTCTGCAGTATATTTTATATCTCCATTTCCACTCTATGTAAACTAATTATTCAACCATATGTTTACAGTTAGAGAAAAAATTGGACCAATTGCCACTCCAGATTATATCCAGAATGCCCCAGGCTTGCCAAAGACACGCTCAGGTAACAATTGCTATTATTTATGACTATTGTAAATATTAAATCTAACAATATTATTGTGGAAGGACTTTAGCTTCTCTGAAGGTGCTACAGATGTTGGCCGTACATACTGCGATTATCCCTGGTGAAGATGTAGCAGTGAATGTTGACCAATATTCATTATCCTGTGGCAATGGATCACATTATTATTGTGGATGCTGATAGGGACAGTCAGAAGTTGATCACGGTTTGTCTGCGCATAGTTATATTTTGCCCGCCCTGACTGCTCTAATGTCAGCCCGAAGTAATCCGATCACTTGTCCCAATACTTGGATTTTCCCAATTTGGCTGCCAAAATGAGTGACTAAATTGAACAGTGTTTCAACAGTACAATTGTGTGACCAGTTTGTGGGGGAGATGTAGCAAACAGTTGAGAGAGATGTCGATGTACGAAGCCTTGAAGAGAGAGAAGTTTGATGGAGATAAATTACCAAACAGTCAGCTCCTGTCATTTTTCAAACAGTCTGAAAAATGACAGGAGCTGATTGGTTGGTACTTTATCTCCATCCACTTTATCTCCAAGGCTTAGCACATAGACTCCAAAGTGGTGAAGTTCCCCATAACAACCAATCAGCTTCTGTCATTTTATAGACTGTGCTTGATAAATGATGGTTACAAGCTGATTGGTTGCCATGGGCAACTTCTCCATTTTATCTCTCTCAAAGGTTTGTTACAACTCCCCTTTATTCTGCTAATAGTAACAAATGCCGTGTACAAAAATATGACTGAACATTTGGAAAATGGTGGTGGCACTTAAAGTGGCTTCCTATACTAATATGTTTCTTTGGATTCTGGTTGATTAATTAGTGATAATACACTTTTATATTCTTTTTTTTCACCATCTCTACAGGTAAAATCATGAGACGAGTATTAAGAAAAATTGCCAAAAACGATAGAGAACTAGGAGACATTTCAACACTTGCAGATACGACAGTCATACATCAGCTATTTGATAACCGGTGTCAGACTGTTCTCTAGCACATAAATCTGAAACCGCAGACGTCTGACGAACAGGAATCTAATGTTCACTGTGAATCCAAGGGATAGAAACAAAGCCAGATTATGCAGCCATATAATCCTTTGCTGGTGATAATAAGGGTTACTGTATATATATATATTGTGTGGATTGTGTCTTTGTTGTGACTTTTATTACACTGAGTAAACAGTGTTGTGGTTTCTGTGACCTAATCTACAGCATGAGATTGTGGTGCTGGACTAGGAAAACTGGCAAAGTACTTAATCAGGATAACTTGTCATTCAACGATGCACAGAGAAAAACTGTATAATTAAACAAAATGAGCAAAAATCATGGACACAAACAAAAAACATTGTCATTTTAACTAATACCCAGTGCTTTCACCGCTAATTATTATGATGAAATCTATATGAAGTTACAGGCTTTATTTAGGGGTTATTCATGGGGGTCAATCCAATTAGCCACAAAGGCTGTAAGTTGCCGTTGCCACGGCGTTACAATCCCGGCAACGGCACCTCATCTCGCACCCCTCTCTCAGCCCGAATTCTCTCAATTTTGCTTGCAGCCCTAAGGGTCTGTGAGCAATTTTGAGCGAGTTTGGGCTGCCGAAAAGTGCGACTGTTGCCACAATGACTCTCACTCGCAAGTACATCGCGGCTAATTAAATTGACCCCATAGACAGATAATTAAAGTGTGTACCATGTTCAAACTACTTGACAAATATGGAAGAATCAAAGATCCCTATGAAAAACGCCATTGCCCGTTCAAACGTAACTGCTAGAACGTGAATGTGGTAAAAAAAAATTATGTCTCCAACGTCTCTTCATTTGTTCCTCTTTATATATTTCCCCTTTTCTTTCAAAATGAAGGCCACATATATGTTACAAATATGCGCACAAGGTCAGAATAATGCTAACAAAAAGAAAGTTGTTGGACAGCCATGCTCATGGGTATATATCAGTGGTCATTTTTGTAGCAAGAGCCGTTCTCGTCAATTCTCCATTCTATGTTCTGCAAAGCAAATAGCAGCTTTGTATACAATATGACACCGCACAAGTTTATTTTATGAAACGTTTTTGTGGATGTGACCCCTGTTGCAGAACCTTGTAATATAGTGAAGGTTAAAAGGATAGTGATGGGTTCAAGTTTGTTCAAGTAAACGTTTATGTATGTATTTTCTGAACGTTATAAATCATCACAAAACATTTTTTATCCTAACCAATAATTTCTTTGTATCATTTATCCCATCTGAAAGATACAAATTGAAGAAATATGGAAGTGGGCATTTCCTCCTCTCCTGGTCGAAAAGGAGGGTATTTAAAGTAGCGTATAGTTTAGCAGCCATGGACCTGATTCAGAGCTGTACGCTTTAGCATTATTGCTGCATCTTTGGACACAGCAGCGATGCTAAAATATGCGAATACCTCAAGAGGTGTCTCTTGCATATAGACGCCTCCTGCTGGCTTCTGTGATCCGCTGCTGCGTCCGAGGACACGACCACTGGATCACTTGTGTGAATATCTGCCACCTGAGTTGTACCATTGGGTTTGCGTCCAACTCTGAATCAGGCCCCATATCATTGTGGAAAGCTACATGGAATTTTAACCAGGTGTTGACTGGTACATTTTTAACCGTATGTACTGTACATCTATTGATTTGTGATTATGGTTGCATTATTATTTTTAGAAAGAAAGAAATGTTTAAATGCAGAGTCTATTAAGGCAAAGTTATTTTTGTATGGTCTAGTAGTGGATGGCATTATATCTTCAATTTAACAAAAATAGGAGTGATACTTGTGAGGGCTTCATTAAGGTATGAATGTAAATAACATTACATTTATGTAAATACCAATTGTGCAGAGCTTTTTTATTTTTACATCATGTCCTATACTTCATACCATGCACTATGATGGTGTGCATCCTGAGAGCTAGGGGATGAGTTAGTTAATATTGATTGATGGTTTGCTGGTGGTGTCACAGGCTAAGAGGAAGCTGTAATCTGAGAGTTTTTGGCTTCCTGATAGTTTTCAGGGTTACACCGCCTGTAGGAGACGCATCCAGCTGCTTAATATTATTAACCAGCTCAGCGTACACTTCCCAGGGATCGGTATCAGGGCAAGCTCTATCAGCTTATCACTTCAACTGTCTATGCCATTTAACAGAAATGTTTTCCATTTTCCTATGTGTAATTCTATTGTCATGATTAATTTGATTTTGTAACCAACCAATGCAAATAGTAATATTTTAATAAAGCAGAATAAAATGTTAATTGTATGAATACCCATGTTGTATGTTCAGTCATGCTTTGATCTGTCCTGATTATTAATGCAACTGACTTCCTAAAAATGTTTAGTTTTAAGGGGCCTATCCATTAGCAGATATTTTTCTGAAAGACAAAAGATATCTGTCATGTACATGACAGATTTTGGCAAAAGATGAACAATATCGCATGACATCATTCAGGGAGTGGATTTTTTTCTCTGCAGCGCTCTGTAGCTGCTGCTAATATCTTTCGTCGTTCCTCGTTTACCGCATATAAACTGCCAGATATTAGAAATATCTGGCAGCGATATGCGATAATTGACCAACATGTTGGAGAGATGAAAGATTCACTTTATCGGCCGCGGGACTGCACATCTGTCATCGTTCAGGGCCTATCCATAGCAGAAGAATTGATCGACTGAACGATATATTGTTCAGTCGATCAATTCAATTTATCTGCCAATGGATAGGCCCCTTTAGTCTAACCACTTAATAACCAGGTATATTTTGTAGTTTTGGTACTGGACCTGTTAACATTGTTGTTATATGCTGTTAAACTTCTTTTTATGTTCGTGTGTCTCAGTGAATTTTATACTTTTCTTTTTTTATTTGTGGCAGGATATTTAGGAGTATTTGTAAGGTTACAAAGACTAAATTAGACCAAAATAATAAAATTTACACTTTTGTATTCTACTCATATTTATCTGTAAAATGATCATGAGTGCCCTATTTGTTAATTTCACTAACTTGTTAATGCATTATTGAAATGAACAATATTATATTCTTGTATGCTACACATCTTCTTATAATGATGGAGACATGGCTGGCATTGGGACTCATCCTTAGCACTGAATAAGTTCAAAGGGGAGAAACTGGAGCGCTGTACAATTCTGGAGGGATGGGAGTGGGAGCTAAAAATGTCTTATCTCCCCATCATGACACACCAGAGTCTGAGGGGCACACTCATTTGAATGTGGTAGTCCTGGCTAGCGAACAGTGTGAGCATCAGGAAGTAACACTACAGAAATCATTAAGAACTCCAGGAACAGGAGAGCATATCTTCTATCATGTCTTTAATAAACTTTTAGGTGTCCAGCACTGCAGAAATACTAGAAGGGATGGGAGGAGGTATTAAGAGGGTACCTTCGCACTTAGGAGTACCATTGTTTGAAAAAGGGATTCCCTTCTTTCAAATGTTGTACCACCCTTAGTAGTGTTTATCTGATGATCACCAGAATATAAAACTGTACATTACAGAAAGCATTAACAAATCCAAAGATTTTTTTTTTTTTCTACCACCTACAGATGCACCCAAGCTCATTGTGGCTGATTGCGCCACAAACGTGCACGTATGGCGGGTCCCCGATCGCGGGAGTGCATCTACATTCAGTCCTATGGAGACGCAAATGCGCGTTTCCCATTCATTCACATGGAGACGCAAATGCGCGTCTCCGATTGCGGGAGTCAGTCTCGCGCTACAGGCAAGGATGTAGCCATGGCTAGCATATCTGTATTGCTTCCTGTGAACTTCAGTACTTCCTAACAAAGCACCTAAGGATAGAACTAGGAGCACAGTGAAAAGCAGAAATCAGCATTTGCTAATGAAAACAACAATCCTAACAATAACAAGGTAAGTATTGAAAACCCCCCCCCCCCCCCAATAAAAAAAAAAACACAACCAAACAAGAGTAAGTGTAAAAGAGGGTTGTTCCGTATCCCCCATAGGCTTTACCCATTTTCTCATTCATTCTACTGGGAGCAATGGTGACATACCATATGTCCATAAGGAATGGTATGTTCCAAAGTTGTAGCTCTGCACCTTACACTAAAAACTGGTATCTTTGAACACACGTGTATTTAATCTATTACATTTTCCCCCCAACTATTGTGCGCTCTGGCATGTTTATCAGGAGCTTAGACAACTCTGGAGTCCAAAGACCCTGTAACTGGGACTGATGAGAGCCAGCCCTAGCCTCAAATGTTGGCGTCTGTTGACCCTACTGTCCAGTCCCAGAAGAAGAGCGAGTGACCCTGTTGTGGTTGTTACCCCTCAGCCACTAGTGGAATGATAGACGCACCCTTGGAAACAGTATGAAGAATTGGGTGGTCAGATGCTGATAACACTTGTACTATTTCTAAATCATATTGATCTAGAACAGCGGGCCTCCAGTTGTTGTGGAACTGCACATCCCAGCATGCTCTACCACAGTTTTAGCATGCCCTAATAGCAAATCAGTGGAAGGGCATGATAGGCTGTATAGTTCCACAAAAGCTGCATGTTGAATACCCCTGATCTAGAATATTCTAATAAGGTAACTGTGCAAATTGCCCCACCCAGAGGTGAACTCCATCTTTCCAAGGATTTTCATGCAAAGGAGAACAGGCACCTGTTTTGTTCTTTGGTAAGAACACCCTCTGCTGATAATTGTAGTCCAGCAAGATCATCCCCTGGGAAGGGGTCAAGTTATATTACTTGAAATTGGAATCTCATGTATCTATTCTCAATGTCTGGGCTGTCTCCTGCAAATGAGCCCACAACAAAGCCAATGAGTGTGCCTTGATCAGCAGATCTTCCAGGTTCAGGATGACTATCCCATCTGAAGCTGGGTAATTGTCATCACTACCATGTTTATTGTAAACATCCTCAATGTGGCCAGGGAGAAGGACAGGGTCTAAAACAAAGTGATGGGAATGAATGGCAAATCTATAAAGGCACTGATGGAACATGCAAATATGTGTCCTTGATTCCCACAGGGTGGGAAGCCTGCCCGTCTTGCTGCAGAGGGCTTGTGAACCCAGAAATCCCACAGAAACAGCTGCTTCCTTTGGTTTAGATAGCGTTACCCACCACAACGAAGCCGCATTTCTCCCTTCTGATGCATCCCGCCGATAAAGAGATCAGTGCCTCCTAACGGGGCATGGTGTGGACGGAGCGGCACTTGTGGCTCCACCCACACCAACCCCAGGTATGGAGGCACTAATCTCTTTATGTGCTTCAGGCTCAGCTCATCAGCAGGTGACCAAAAAACGTGTAGTAAAGTTCCCACGTGACCACATTCACGCCAACATAGATTAGATGTAGATGGCTGGATTTCATGCATAAAAGCTGGGGTTAAATATATTCTGTGAAGAAGTTTATAAAAATGTTCACTATGGGAAATACATTTAGATAATTGGAAACAAATTTGAAATATTTTATGCCATTGAATCATGGAGATGGAGCAGGAGAGATAATTTTTTCAACTAGGGGAATATAATTGGAGTCTGAGGCTGTACTAGTAGAGAATACCACCAAGTAATATTACCTTTACTCCCTGTTTTAAAAAGTTTCTCACGTAAATACTTAGGGAGCGGCAAGACCCTGTTAGAGCTCTGTATATTGCAAATGGTCCAGTGTCGCACTTGGAGGTATTTGTAGAAGTCTCTATATGTAATAGAATATTGTGATTGAAGTTGAGTATAAGAGGCCAAAGACTCCTATCATATCTCTTCCTATCTACAGGTAACTGAAGTTGACTGTGACTGCAAAGTATTTCACCTCCTGTGCCTCCTTTATTAATTATAATCATAGGTAACTAGCTTATTCTTTACTGAATCCTTATGCTATAGTTTCTAATGCCTTACGATTTGAAATAGTTAAATTGTATTAAGGATTCTCAGTCTATTGACTAAACTGAATGCTTGATTTATTTGTAGCCTTAGATGTATGGTATGTGGTCATTGTTGACTTAAGCCATTTTTATTGCTAGCTTTCTCTGGCTGGCCAATTGGGGGTTTTCATTAATTAGTGTCCACACTTGCTTGCATCCCTGTTTAAGTGTCAGTAGTTTGGCTGGTATAGCCTTGGCTGGGTGCAGCTTTTCTAAGTGCAGTGTTTTAAGTGCATAACTAGCGTTAGACCTGTGCTAAACCGAGGAGAAACAGAAGGAGAAAAGGTCCATCAATCAACAAACCTCAACAATCGAAAGACTCAGACTATAACTGCACTCCCTGTACAATAACGGCAAGAACACTTCTATTGCTATTAATAATGCTGGCCTTCTGATTCTCGCTTACAATTCAATGCTTATCGTACTTTTTCCCATGTCAGTTTACATCTGTCTACTTTGAAACACTGTCCTTTATCTCAGCTCTCTTGCCTAGCCTCACATCCTCTAGCTACTTACAATCTGCAATATTTTTCCAAATCTGCACACATTAGAACCCCACTTTTAATACTCCCTATAACAGTCTTGTTAATCTGCGTACATATTGATACACTGTTTTTTGATACATCACTGTTTTTTTCACTTGCATTCCGACAAATCTCTTGCACTCATATCTCATTTACATTTCCAAATTTCATTCCTCTTTTTTACTTATAAACACCATGACAAGGTTTTCGTCAACTCCCTCCTTCACTCAGTCTCTACCTAATCCTCTATTCTGCCCCCTGCTTCCACCTTTATCCTTTCCCCCTTATCTCTTCCACCTCCTCCTCCCCTCCTCTGTCTGCCTACTCTTCACTCCTCACCCATTACTCCACTTTCTTCCTGTTCTACCCCCCCTCTGTCCTACTACCCCACCACCAAACCCTCCTCCTACACTCCTCTCCCTGTCACTTCACCCCACTGCCATCCACATCTCCCTCCCTGCCCACCTCCTATAGGTTTCCTTTCTAGCTCAGGTGCCCGCACCCTCACTAAACTCACTTCATATCGGTCCCCCAAATTAAGCTTACCTCCACGTTACAGCAACCCGGATAATCTTATTCACATCTCCCCCACAAATTCTATCTCTCTATCCTGTGCCCTCTGGAATGCCAGGTCAGTCTGTAATAAACTGGTCCCCACCCATGACCTTTTTATCTCCAACTCTCTGAATCTCCTAGCCATCACTGAAACTTGGATCTCACCCTCTGACACCACTTCTCCTGCTGCTCTATCCACTGGGGGCCTCGCCTTCTCCCACACCCCCCGGCCTGGGGGTCGCCATGGTGGTGGTATTGGGGTCCTTCTATCCACCAGTTACTCCTACCAGCTAATACCCTCTGAACCATCCCTTACATTCCCCACATTTGAGGTTCATGCTATACGCCTCTTCCAACCAGTAAACCTCAGAGTAGCTGTCATTTACCGTCCCCCTGGCTCTCCCTCCAAATTCCTTGACAACTTCGCTTCCTGGCTCCCTCACTTTCTCTCCTCAGATCTTCCCTCCATTATCCTAGGTGATTTTAATATTCCTATTGACATTCCCACAGAATCCTCTGCAGCTAAACTCCTTACCCTCACCTCTTCATTTGGTCTCACCCAATGGACCTCCTCACCCTCCCATGTGAGTGGGCACTCACTAGACCTGGTCTTTACGCACCGTTGTGATATTTCTGATTACTCCAATTGCCCATTCCCCCTCTCTGACCATCACCTTCTCTCTTTTAACCTATCCCTCTCTCCTTCCCCTCCTTTAACTCCTAAGGCTACCATTACTAAGCGTAATATTGAGGCTATTGACTGTTGCTTTTTCCTCCCTGCTGGACTCTCTTCTCTCCCCTATCATTTCTCTCTCCTGTCCTGAACAAGCTACTTCCCTGTACAATTCCTCCCTTACTTCTGCTCTTGATTCTGTTGCTCCAGCAATAACTACTCACCCTGGCAGATCCACACCACAACCCTGGCATTCCAAATGCACCAGATACCTACAAAAGTGTTCAAGAATTGCAGAGCGTCAGTGGAGAAAGTCACGCTCTAAGGCTGACTTCCTCCATTTCAAATTTATTCTCTCTTCCTACAGTGCTGCCCTGTCTCTCTCCAAACAAACATATTTCAAGAACCTCATCTCCTCCCAGTCCTCAAACCCCCGGCGTCTCTTTGCCACTTTCAACTCCCTACTCTGCCCTTCCCCTCCTTACCTTCCCTCGACTTTGCCACCTACTTTACATCTAAAATTGACTCCATACGTGAGGACATCATATCCCATCAGACCCTCAGCACTCCTCCCCCTCCTTGCCCTTACCACCCCTCCCCTTCTGTCTCACCAACTCTGACATACTTCTCCCCTGCTTCTGGAGAGGAAGTCATGGCCCTCATCCGGTTCTCCCCTCCTTCCACCTCCCCTCTTGACCCTATCCCTTCCCGTCTCCTCTCCCACCTGTCTCCTTCTGCCTGTTCCCATCTGGCTCACCTCCTTAATCTCTCCCTATCATCTGGCACTGTCCCTTCTGCATTCAAACATGCTCTTGTCTCCCCCATTCTTAAAAAACCTACCCTTGATCCTAACATACTTTCCAACTATCGACCCATCTCTCTTCTCCCTTTTGCTTCCAAACTCCTTGAGCGTATTGTCTACAACCGCCTTACCACCTTTCTTTCCTCCCACTCCCTCCTTGACTCATTTCAATCTGGCTTCCGATCTCTCCACTCAACTGAAACTGCCCTCACGAAAGTCAGCAACGACCTCCTTGCTGCCAAATCCAAGGGCCACTACTCTCTGCTCATTCTCCTTGACCTCTCTGCTGCATTTGACACTGTCGACCACCCTCTCCTCCTGCAAATCCTTTACTCTCTCGGTCTACGTGACACTGCCCTCTCCTGGCTTTCCTCCTACCTCTCTGATCGTTCCTTCGCTGTGTCCTCTCATGACTCCTCTTCCCCTCCACTTCCACTAACAGTAGGAGTTCCCCAAGGTTCTGTTCTTGGACCTCTCCTTTTCTCCCTATATACATCCTCTTTAGGTGAACTCATTAACTCCTTTGACCTCCAATATCATCTGTATGCAGATGATACTCAAATTTACCTTTCCACCCCTGAGCTCCTTACCCGTATCTCCAACTGTCTCTCTGCTGTCTCTTCATGGATGTCCCAGCGCTTTCTTAAACTTAACATGGCTAAGACTGAGCTGATCATCTTCCCACCCTCTTCCACTACATCACTTTCCACAATTTCATTATCTATTGATGGCACAACTATTTCCTCTAGCCCCAAAGTGCGCTGTCTTGGAGTTATCCTAGACTCCTCCCTCTCCTTTAAACCGCACATTCAGCACCTCTCGCAGTCCTGCCGTTTTCACCTAAAAAATATCTCCAGGATTAGACCCTTCCTCACCCAGGATGCCACTAAAACCCTCATCCACTCACTGGTCATATCCAGATTGGACTACTGTAACCTCCTAGCTGGCCTCCCAGTCTCTCACCTCTCTCCACTACAATCTGTTCTCAATGCTGCTGCTCGGCTCATCTTCCTCTCCAGACGTTCTACATCTGCTTCCCCTCTCCTTCAAGCCCTACACTGGCTCCCCTTCCCCTTCAGATGCCAATTTAAGGTTCTTACATTCGCCTACAAAGCCCTCACCAAATCCTCTCCCGCATACATTTCTGACCTTCTCTCCCTTCACACTCCCGCCCGCCCACTTCGCTCAACTAATGCATGCCGCCTCTCTTGCCAACTGATTACTTCCTCCCACTCCCGCATCCGAGATTTTGCCCGTGCTGCTCCCTGCCTTTGGAATGCTCTCCCTCTCCCCATCAGACTCTCCACCTCTCTACAAATCTTCAAACGGGCTCTCAAGACCCACTACTTCATCAAGGCCTTCCAGCACTCATGCTCTTTCCTTCCTATCTTCCCCTTCTGTGTCATGCCTGTCTGTCTGCCCCTCCCCTTAGAATGTAAGTTCTTACGAGCAGGGACCTCTTCCCTCATGTGCTTCTCTTTACATTTTCTTCTACTCTCTACTCCCCAAAGGGCACCTAACACGTGACTGCCAACTCCCGGCAGCTTATTGTGAGTGCCTTAATCACTATTTCAGCAATGTATATAAGTTGTGTCCTTGTCCTGCACTGTAATGTACTGTAAGTTACTTTTTTTCTTGTTCACCTATTAGTTCTATGTACTATGTAAGGCGCTGCGGAACACTTGTGGTGCCATATAAATAAAGGATAATAATAATATCATGTAACGAGAGCATTCCATGGACTGCCCACGATTGAAGTGATAGATCTCGGATCAACCGTTCTATGCTCTTCAGAGATAGTTCAGTTGTTGGAAGGGTCACATCCTTTGCTAAAGACACATTCTAACCAGGCTTTATGGGGATGCTTGCTCCACAACTGATTGGTAAGTCGGGGGTAGCTTAATAGTAGGTGGCAGTAATAGTATATCTGGTAATGGGAGTGGATTGACCTGGCTCCGTTCAAGTAATACCCACGTTTTGGGATTAGTCATTACGGACCACTCACCTAACTGTGACAGAAGACTCGCTAATTGGTAATAATGTAGATCTGGAAAAGATAGCCCACCTTCAGACTTTGGGAGAGACATTGTTCATCTGGCTAGCCTATGTTTCTTGCCTTTCCAGACATATTTATAAAAAATGGTATAGAACTTGTTTAAAAGATATTTAGGGACTAGAATGGGGATTGTTCTGAATAGGTATAGTATTTTGGGTAGAATTACCATTTTTAGAGCCGCTATACGTCCCATCCATGAGACCGCTTGCAGCATCCAGTCCGACAGCATGAGCAAAATTTTACTCAATAGAGGTAGGTAATTACATGGAATCAAAGACATAATTTTAGGGGTAATTTGGATTCCAAGATATTTAAGGCCCCTATCCTGCCATGAGTACGAGTAAGTATCACTGAGGGAATGAAAAAGTCCTGGGGAAAAATTGATAGGGAGAGCTTCAGTTTTAGAGCAGTTTAGTTTATAGTATGACACCTTGGAGTATTCCTCCAAAACTCCATGCAGATGCAGATGGGGAAGGGAGGAGGTGGGATCAGAAATAAATAGAAGGACATCGTCCGCGAATAGGCATATTTTACGAATTTCCCCATAAAGTTCGGGACCCTGGATGGAAAGTTTGGATAGAATAGTTTCCGCCAATGGCTCAATTGCCAAAGCAAACACTAGCGGAGACGGGGCAGCCTTGGCGTGTGCCATTGGTTATTGGAAATGTAGGGGAGAGGAGACCATTAATAAAAACTCTGGCAGAAGGGTTGGCGTACATTGCAGAAATGGAGGTCAGGGCTCTGCCAGTTATTCCAAATTTGCCTAGTGTAGCTTGCAAATATCCCCAGTGGAGCCTATCAAATGCTTTTTCTGCGTCCAAAGATAACAAAAGGAAAGGGCCTTCTCTAGCAGAACCGGCATCAATAATATTGATAACCCTCCTTGTATTGTCGGGGGATTGTCTTCCTTGTACAAAGCCAACTAGGTCCTGATGTATTAGGGAGGGGAGTAAAGGGTTTAGTCTATTAGCGATGAGTTTGGCATATATTTTAATGTCTGTATTTAGTAAGGCTATTGGGCGGTAGTTAGCCAACATGGTGGGGTTCTTACCAAGCTTAGGGAAGGCCACAATCCTGGCTTCTAGCATTTCTTTGGGAAAAGCTCCAGATTCTGAAGCTTCATTAAAAACCTGGGCCAAGAGAGGGGCTAGGGAATCCTGAAAGCATTTCTAAAATCTATTTATGTAACCATCCGGGCCTGGGGCCTTGTTGGATGGGAGAGCGTTAATGACTGCTACTATCTCCTCTGCTGACCAAGGACGACTAAAAGATTGCAAAGCTTCTGTGTTCAGAGAGGGTAGGTGAATATCTTCTAGGAATTTGACGACATCAGCCGCAGTCGGCTGTGGAGTTGCTGAATCATCTGCCAAGCTATATAATTGAGAGTAGTACTTAGCAAATGCGTTAGCAATTTCCATAGGATCTGTAACTTTAATTCCATGTAAATTAGTAATTGTATTAACCCACTCTTTAGCCACTTTCCCTCTGAGTTTTCTAGCTAGCATTCTACCCGCCCTATCTCCTGCACATAGAATTTTGCTTCAATTTAAATATAGATTTATGTATTTCTTTTAGAGTCATCACATTCCATTCCTCCCTGACTTTAAGGCGAGCCATAAAGTTTTTATTAGATGGGGATGATTTATGTCTAGATTCTAAGTCAGCCATTTGTGTTTCCAATTCTTTTCGTCTCTGTAACGCACTTTTACAAAGTAGAGCTGCTGTCTGGACAGCTGTTTTGCGAACCACCGCTTTTAAAGCACACCGTACAGTGAACACAGATGTATCCCCTACTGGATTAGTTTCAAGGTATAAAGATAGGGATTGAGAGAGGGATTGTTTCGCATCCTGGTCACTAAGAAGATAGTCACCCATTCTCCATGGATTGGGTGGAGTTCTATTCGAAGAGATATGCCATTGTAAACTAAGTGCAGAATGATCAGACCATATCAATGGCAGGATAGAGGCTCCTTTAATCTGTTGGAGGGTCCATTTGTCTGATAAAGCTAAATCGATCCGAGAGTATGAGAGGTGGACCTGGGAAAAAAGTGTAATCTCTTGTTGAAGGATTTTTGGCTCTCCAAATGTCGTAGAGATTATATTCACATAGAATGCGTCAGACTGCCTGATAATTGTCATGGGGGGCGGGGTCGAGTACCATATTAAAGTTTCCCAAGATGAGAGGCATGCCCTTGCAATGGGCACAGAACACATTACAAAAACGTCTAGTGAAGCTAACCTGTTTCGTATTAGGGGGTATACCGTGGCTAGAGTCACTTGGGTGTCTTCTAATTTACCAATAGGAATGAGGCAGCGACCTTCCTGATCCATCACTTGTTTGTCTAAGGTAAATTTGCATGCTGCAGCTAGAAGTATAGCCACTCCTGCTTTCTTACTGGGGCCATTTGATGTGTAGCAATGTGGGAACTTGTGGTTGGTAAATTGAGTAGGGGCGGAGTGAGAAAAATGTGTCTCTTGTACAGCTACAATATGAGCACTAACATTAGAAAAATAACGTAGCCCTAATTTCCTTTTGTTAGGGGAGTTTAGACCCTTTGCATTTATCGATACTACTTTAACCATTGTAGATCAATAAAAAGGGGGTGATAGTTGGTGGTAAACAGTTGCTTTAGTCATGAAAGCCAACCTAGTCTGTATGTGAGGGGAAGGGATATTTAAAAAAAAAAAAGAAAAAAAGTTGAACGTTAGTAGTACAACTACTATCAAGAAAAGTGGATACAACAAGAGAGAGTAGAAATAGACCCATAGTGGGGCTATTTGGGACCACCTCCTAAGGTAGCACATTGGGTTACGTGGAGACATTGAGAATAGAGCAAAAACATACTCCATTCCACATTTAATTGAAAGCATATAATAACCAAACCCAAGTAAACATAATCAGTATTTTGCCACTTCCCAGGGAGAAACTATAGTTCTGCACTCCAGACAGGCAAGATAGTATCTCAACATAAGAGAAAAAAAAAGAGGAAAATCTAGAGATTTCACCACCAGGTAAATATCTATGCCCTGGGATAGCATACCTAATAATTATATAATTATGGAAATATACGCATTATCATTAGAAAACTATTGTGAGCAAACAAAATTCAATAGCTATGAGCTCTAGCAGACTTAGTGTAATTTAAGCTAAAAGTAGTTCAAATGAGGTAACATCAACCCTTTAAACATTTTGTAGGAAGAAAATTGTGAAATTAATTTCACACAAGAAATTTATAAACAGTAGAACTGGTATTCTTAGCTGTAAAGACGGTTTTGATGGGGTATTATAGTAAGGGCTTAATAGGAACTTGCAGACAGTCAATCAAGCCCACATCTGAACATAGTGCTTCATGAAGAGGAACTTCCCGCAGTGGCCCACTCCCTGTCCACGCGGGGACTACCAGGAATTTTTGCAGAAATGTCCTCCAGATTCCATGAATGAGGAGTTGAACTCCATTTGCTGGATTAGAAACTACTGAAGTAGAACCATTTCTTCTAATTAGCAATTTAGTTTGGTATCCCCAGCGATATTGGATATTAGCCTTCTGTAAGGCCCTCGTGATCAGCAGGAAGGATCTACGTAGAGCTAAAGTAGATGTGGAGAGGTCTCCATAAATCTGAAGTTCCCCCAGTATTTGGGAGGTAGCTTCTGAGGATCTAGCTGCACGGAGTATAGAGTCCTTGATGTAGTAGTAGTGAAGGCGCATCAAAGTGTCACGCGGGGCACCTGCCGGGCATTCTTTGCTTTTGGTAAGCGGTGTATACGATCCAATTGAGAGACTGACTCTGGAATGCCACGGATCTTGATATTATTGCGCCTTGACCAATCCTCCAGGTCTCCCACCTTGCTCTGAAGAGCCACCACTTCCGCCTGTATGTCCTCATGAAGGTTTATAAGATTATTATGGGATTGAACCACCTCTTCAAGTTTATTTTCAAGGTGATCAGTACAGTAACCCAAGTCGTCTACCGATTGTTGGCACGTCTGGAGTACTAATTTGAACTCAGCAGAAATGTCAATTTTTGAATGAGGCCAAAAGGCGCTTCATGGTGCCTACTGTCAGTGGGGCATCATCACTGGAATCATCGGTTGGAGAATGAGTAGATGTTCAGGAACTCTGTGTTGAAGCGGGGGAGTCGAGTCTCTTATTTCCTGTGCTCATCCCAGTCTGGCATTTAGCAGACTCAACAGGTGGAGTGTGCTTAAAGAAACTGATTGGAGCACCGCTGCCGGGGTTTTCTGACGTTTGGGTGGCATGGTTAAGAACCAATAGTTGCTCAACTCAGTGCCCTGGACTGTCAGACTGCTGTTGAGTATAAGGCAGAGCCAACACACTGATGTTATTTATAAGGAGGTGATGCTGATAGGGTCCTCACCACTTAAGTGTCTACAATGTTTGCATGCAAAGGAGTGAATAGAGGGAGGTATGAGGTAGTTCTATGCCATATAATTCATCTCAGAATTCCCCATATAGCAAGAGTTGAGCAGGCTGTGAAGGGAAAATGGCCACTGACCCCTGCTGTTTACAATGTAGCTGGCTTATATAAGAGGCCTGTGGGGTTAATTTTCCAAGGCAGTAAGTGGGCAGGTTTATAAGTACCCGCTCCCTGTACTTGCCTGTCTTGATATCTCCCCCATCAGCAGCTTTGCCTTGAGAGATCCACGTCACGTGACCGGGTGTGTAACCACAGGCAAGGCCGGGGATGTGCCTAGTGTGATAGGCCTCAGCGTATTGGAGCCGAACTGTGACTGTGGTCTCCTAAGTACACTCGTCAGGAGGTCTGCCGAATTTGCCGTGTGCCCGCTGTAATAGCAGTGGATAGCGGGAGCACTGGCTAAGTGCTTCCTCACACAATGGCAGTCAGGCCACGCCCCATTGCTATGGTCTTTGAAGTGAATGTGGAGGGAGCTGAAAGTGTGTG
Source organism: Taudactylus pleione (assembly GCA_031769625.1). Classification (NCBI taxonomy): domain Eukaryota; kingdom Metazoa; phylum Chordata; class Amphibia; order Anura; family Myobatrachidae; genus Taudactylus; species Taudactylus pleione. Next base: position 16,799,432 of record JAUIMM010000255.1, on the reverse strand, counting down.
TCTGGGTGGTGTTGGAAGTGAATGTGGAAGGAGGAGTGTGTCTGGGTGCTACTGGGATGTTGGAAAGGAATGTGGTTTAGGAGAAGGGTGCATGAGCGCTGCTGGGGACTGGGGTGAGGGTGGTGAATACAAGCGAATGGGGGGGTACCAACAACTATCTCAGCTCCGGGTATTAATTTTTGCCCCTGGACGGATCCATTTCTTTAAGTATTTTCACATGTAATAATGACTAAATTTGGGAAGCTTTAGTGTAGGTCCAACTGACTCTCTCTCTCTCTCTCCCCCCCCCCCTTTACACACTTTAAGGTTTGCGAGGATAGCAATCAAAACAATTTTAAAGAAATCAATATCACATTGATATTTTAAATTTACTTCTTAAATCACATTGCTGTGCAAGTATATATTAGAAATTCACAGTATTACATCACTATAATATATATGAATAACTTGGTGAAGACAATGTATTTAATCCAACATTTCAGGATAAGTCTATTTTTACGTTCTTGGACCGCTCATAGCCGTCATAATTTTATACAACTAAAAATCTTTAAAAATGGCAAATTTCAACCCAGTTTTCTGTAATCTAGATATACTAATCTCATTAGAGGTCTGAAGATTGCTCCATCTGGAACCAACAGATACATTTAACGAAATATTTGCGAAATGCAATTAACAGTCATTACTTTGTATTGCATAGAGTATTACACTAACCATGACCAATTTGGAATTATTAGTTTAGTAGTAATATTTCACTCCATTATATTTCTGGTATTGTGTTACCGTTGATAGGAGTGTCAATTAATTTCTGAGAAACCTTTTGAGGAAAAACTACATTCAGAACTTGACTGCAAAAAATAAATATGGGGAAAAGAGACTTTTTTTTTAACATTATAATTTTAAAAATATTTTTACATCCGTTTGAAAAACCTTAAAAAGGGTAAGACACACCCATAATATGACTAGGGACTAGAAAGTAGCAGGATATGCATCGCCAAAGACCACCCTACCCAGGGATGAACTCTTCAACCAATAAGGGTTGTAAAGCGGCTGGAGGTTCCCTTCAGCATTAAAATCAATGCTTAGGTTTCTCTTTTTCTTAGATTGCCAAGCCACCTTTTTTAGATTGTTTATTTTACTATAACACTTTTGTTTATCCAGATGACTTTGAGGGTATCAAACACTCAGAAGCAAGGTACCGGAGTAGAGGTCATGCATTCCTGTTATTAACAGGTTATTTACATACTGTACATGTTGTTAGTTTACCAGTGCTTTGTATACTTGGAAAACAAAAATTCTGGTTAAAAAATATTTTTTTAAATCATTGGACCTGGGGAAAGGTCATCTTTGATCCATTTGTGTAATCTGAAAATCTCACTAGGTTTTAATTGGTACTAATAATACCTGTTGTTATATATGTACTTTCATTGGCATATATGGATGTCTAATCAGAAGACCACAACCAAAAAATGTAATATCTGGAAAGGCCTTCTATAATGCTGGAAGCAGGCAAGATTCAGTGTAGAATTTCATCCAATGTCCAGCATAGGAAGTAAGGCACATGAAATATTAGAGATTACATAAAGAACTCCATTACACGAGGTAAGGATTGTCCAAGACTGCTACGCCTGCTGCCACTCCACCATCTGCATGTTCTGTGGCTTTTGTTCTAAGAAGATGGCCGACACACTCATTGAGAACCATCTCTTCACCTTGCCTGAGAAAGGAAAAAAAAAAAATGGGATTGACATTTTGTATGTATATGCACTTACATAGACAATATACCATCCTCACACAAGACACTAGGGGGTACAGACGTGTCCTCATACATCTAGCCTCCTTGCGCGTTCAACAGCCCTTCTAATCGTGCCGTGGCGTGACTCGGTAGCGCAGCTCATCTTCCGTGCAACTTTTTACCTTCAAATGCATCTTATTCACACAGTGATGCGAAATAGCTAGCACAAGCAGCTTCTGTTGATTAAATTGATATGCAGCATGCCTTTGTTCTCTGCGTGTCTGCAGGTGTATCTGCATGCAAAACACTACTTTACAGTTGCTGACACTGTAATGTAGCATTTCACATGTCAGATACACCCGCAGATGCTAGCTATTCCCATCACTGTGTGAAGTTGAATTTGAAGGTAAAAAGTCGCACAAAAGACACTCGGCGCTACTGAGGCACACGAAGCTCCCGCCGTTGTGTGGCGCGACTTGTAGCGCATGGAGGATAGATGTATGTGGACACATCTGTACATTTACTAAAGGTTGATTTTAATCGATGAAAATCGATCGACATCGATGTGTTCTGTGGCTAAATCACACATTTACTAACACTTATACAAAAAAAAAAAATTTTAACAATTCCTGCTAGTAAACGTGTGATTTAGCCCCAGAGACACAACATCGATGTTAGTTGATCAATTTTCATAAATTTTAAATTTGTAAATATATCCCTAGTAGAGAAGCTATATATTATTTTTCATGTGTTACATTGACGCCACGGGAATGGTGAATAATCACTATGCTTTCTTGGACACCAAGGACCTGACACAATTTTGCAGATTTTGCATGTTGATTTAAAGAGATTAGTTTTGAATTTTAAAATTATCCGGTTTTGCCTTTTAAATTACTGTCACTTTAAATCTAAGGGCTAAATCACCAGAATTGCATTGACTTCTGCAACTTGCAGACTATTACCAAGCGAGAAAAAATCAACTCCTCCTCCTGCATCACATCACTTCCCAAATGACACAAGTTACTGCCTAACTAGAGACCAGCTCTAAGGTAGAGTACTGGCACTTATAGGAGTACTATTCAACAGTGAAGGATATGGAATCAAGAGAATATAGGCATGAGTTTGACAGATCATGGGAGAGACTCAGTGTGTCCAAACTTAGCTTTTTGTGAAATGTAGGTATGTGGGTGAGCAAGTTTACAGCAGGAGACACATACAGAGGTTGGAGACACATACTGAGGTTGTACACTCCCTCTCCCTGTTTGGATCATCATCTGTCTAGGCAACATGTCAAACCGCAGAGCAGAATCTTCCCATCCCAAAGTCATTTCTGCTGTAGTTATTTACTTATTACCCTTGCAAAGTCAAATTGGCTTCTCAACAGAATAAACCCCTTTGTACAGTTACTGTGCAACTGCAAACCATGCCAGAGTAGTACAGCATAAAATGGGATATCATTGAAATCAACCACAATACACTTTGGGAGAGACAAAGAAATGAGGGCCTTGAAACAGCACAACAATGTATCTATGGCAGATGACAATCCAGTTTTTTTTGGTACTGTATATAGAAAAAAAAAAAAAAAAGAGGAAAAGCCTAACCGACGGAGACTGAAAGAAAATTTTCATTTTCAGTGTGAAAAGGGGTACACGTGTCAAATTAATCTTTCTGTAAATAGTATCCTTAGTATCCTGTAATATCTTTGGCAATGTCATACCCCTTTCAGACAGAAATCCAAATTACCGGGTTAACATTTCAACCCGGTAAATTGGCGACTTACACGGGACCTTTTTCTATCTGAACGGGTCATCCCGGGTCTAATTCCAGAGACTTCGACCCGGGAATCTACCAGGGTCAGAGACACGGGAATTTAGTTCCGGGTTGTCCCTTACAGACCGAAGAAATACCCGTGTATATTAGCAAACTACCGGGTTGAAATTCGGGAAAAATCCGGGTTTTTTGCCATTTTCTGTCTGAAAGTGGTATCATTAACTTTTCCTCCATATAAGTGATGATGCACCGACAAGAAAAAATATTTAGTCAGTTCTATTAAATAAAAAAAAAAAAAAAAGACAGACAGTGATAACAGATCCCCAGGGAATGGTTGGTGGGTATGCAGCTAACTTTGGACTAATGCCTTCCAAAAATACAAATCTGTAGCTTAGCTATCTGCCAATGTTCCTTTCTCCCCCCCAGCTCTAACAGATACTGTACAGGGCTATACCTTTCTGGCAGAAGCTGTACAAGATGAAACTTATTTCTTCTTCAGGGTCCATAGGCTCCACAGGGAGACCTTGTGGTGTAGGTTATGGGAACCAATCCGGGCACCATGCAGTTAAAGCTTTCAGCTCCCAGGATGCATTGGGTCAATTCTCCCTATTCCCCACCCCCGAGCCACCTCAGTTTCCTTGGTGCCCGGCCAGAGTCGGGTCACCATTTTGCAGGGGGGCTGTTAATCAGGCCCTAAAGCTTATTTATTTATTTTACTTACAAGTGACTAGAGCTCACAGCAGCAGACTGTCCGTGGGACGTCTGCGCTGCAGCTCAGTCACCCCTCCGATGCCGTGACGCCAGTACTGATCTGGGGATCTCGCCGGGCGTTCCGGGGGTCAGAGCTAGCCAGGGTCTCCGGACAAGCAAGACTGCACCCGGACATCAGGGGACAGGTAAAGCAGGTCGCCACTCGCGCGTAATGACAGTCGATGTCTCAGGGGCAAACCTGAGGTGCTGGGTGTGGACGCAGGCTCCAGCCATCACGCTCCAACTTGACCACCTGGGACATATTGGTGTGGGAAACCAGCATCCCAGGGGTTAATAACCGGCCAGGGGGAGACAGCTTCCCTGTTTAAGCGGCTCCTCCCCGCTCAGCGCGCCTTTCCACTGCGGTCTGGCTTTCCTGAGCAGCTCCTCCTCCAGACACACCCCCTCTGAGTTCTCCGGTGGCCATTTTCTAAGTGTGCAGTCGCAGTTCTCCTAGGACAGCGCGTGGTCCGGTTCCCCTGCATACCTCTCCCTAGGATCAGCGTATGTAGCTTCCATTTCCCTGTTAGATCAATAACATCCTGGTAGTAGCCTTGCAAAATTCCTCTATATTACCCTATCAAGGGATTACATGGGCAATACAGTTGTTATAATTCTGCTTACCCCTTCCACTTTAAGAAGCTCCTGCTCCTAATTAATGCATGCAACTGTCAATCAATTCTTAAACAACCCAGCCTCCGACAATTGTATCTGCCTCCTTCCTGGTATTCAGTCACTGCCTCTCACAGCAGATTGGCTAGGCTCAAACCACCACTGCCCCCCTAATGGCTTCATAGCCCCAGGACCAGTTCCAGCCCTGTGACTGATGACTCCTCAGGCCACCTCCTCCGTTCCGAGTCATCAGCCCCGGCTCTTAGGGGACCATCAGCCAGCTGCTGCTCATTGCCCTGACTACTGCACCATGTACTGGATATATTAGCCCACAAGGGCTGCACTGAGCCCGTCTCCCAGCCGCCACCGTTACACACGCCCTTCTTCTATGAAGCACAGAGAAACAGGTCAGTCAGCGCTGGAGGGGGATCAGGAAGCTAACGGCCACTGCAGAGGCGGGGGCAGTATTTATACCCTGCGAACCTGTCCGCGCGGCTCCCTCTCTGTCTTCCCGTTAAAGCCAGGGCTTGACAAATTTTTTCTAAAACCTAGGAGCCAGGATGAAAGTATAGGAGCCAGACCCCCCCCTTCCCCTGGGGTAGCATTACTGAACACCTATGCCCCAGGCAACCAACACCCATGGCCACACCACTAACAGGGTAAACCACCCTCCCACAGCCATATTATTGAGCATCTAACCCGCCTCCCCAGGCAACCAACCCCCAGAAAGACCACCCCCCCCCCCGCAGCCAAAACACCCCGGGCAAGCAAAGCCACCGCCGGCAGTGGCCGAAATAGAGTGGTGGGCCCAAATGCAAGAATAAGCTTTGGGCACCCCTATGCAGTTCCCCCAGTAGTGGTTCCCCTATGCAATGCCCCCAGTAGTAGTCCCCCCTGTTCAGTGCCACCCAGTAGTAGTCCCCCCTGTTCAGTGCCACCCAGTAGTAGTCCCCCCTGTGCAGTGCCACCCAATAGTAGCCCCCACTATGCATTGCCCTTAGTAGCGCCCCCCCTATACAGTGCCCTAGTAACACCCCCCCCCTTATACAGTGCCCCAGTAGCGGCCACACACCCCCGTACAGTGCCCCCAGTAGCAGCCACCCCTTCTATGCAGTGCCCCCAGTAGTGGTCCCCATATATAGTGCCCCCAGTAGTGGTCCCCCTATGTAGTGCCCCCAGTCCCCCCTATACAGTGCCCCCAATAGTAGTCCCCATTATGCAGTGACCCCAGTAGTAGTCCCAACTAGGCATTGCCCCTAGTAGTGGCCCCACCCTGTACAGTGCCCCAGTAGTGGCCCCCCCAGTGTCCCCAGTAGCTGCCACCCCCACCTATGCAGTGCCCCCACAGTAGCGGTCACCCAAACTATGCAGTGCCCGCAGTAGCGGCCACTCCCCCGATGCAGTGCCCCATAAAAAAGAAAGACGCAACTTACCTGATCCACGCTCCTACAGACTACCGCCGCTGTCCGCTCCTCCTGGCCGCTCTGCACTATGGGAGAGACGTCATGACGTCTCTCCCAACCCACTGCGGGGTGAGCCGGAAGGCGGAGCTCATGAGTGAGCTCCAGCCGGCTCACTCCGTAGACGATGCAGCAGCCACTGAGAGAGTGACAGACTCATCGGCTGCTACAACAGCTGTGTGTTTGTTACTCTGTAGTGTGGACCGTGCTCGCGGTCTGCACTACAGGGCCCGGGGACTGCTGAAAATCTGGTTGCCAGGCAACCAAATCTCGACCTGGCCCCCGGGTTTTGTCGAGCCCTGGTCTAAGCCCTCACCAGCCACGCGCCCCTTCTAGAATATTCATTACCTTAATCTAGGGGTGCAATCAATAACCTTTCCTGGGGTCATGCCTCAACCTTTACTGAACACATACTGGAACTATATACATATTAATTAAATACCACATTTCTTTATGAATTATAATGAAATACCTAAATATATCAAATAAATTGCCATACCCTACTATATGAACACAATTCACTTATGTTAATTTACAGTAACATATCAATAATATACAGCCTAGCCTAATGTATAGTAGCCAATTAGTGTTGGCTACTACATATATATATATATATATATATATATATCTAGTCACAGTGCTCCACAGAGTCTCAATAATCAGCCTCTGGCAGGAACGAATTGACGGACTGTGTACAGTAGTGCGCCATTTGAGGAGGGAGGAAATGTGCAATCCTGGGTAACTTCACCGCCAAAGGGGAAGGACAAAGATTGTCAGTTGGGTCAGCCAATAGAAAGCGAGGGAGGTTGTTTGAACAACAAACGCTGGCACTTCCGGGTCCTGTTCCCATGAAACTCCTATATTAGGAGTCTGTGAGGGCAATCCGCATCTTTTTACTGGTGATCCATTCATAGGACAGATCCTACTTACCAGCTATAGTAGCCTTTAGTTGCGCAGTAGAGAAGCAGCGTTGGTGGATCTGGAGATCGGGAAAGCCCAGGCGCTACACTGTGGCAGGTGCTCTCAAAGGCGCCAATGTAGCAGGCAGACTCCTGTAGCATGGAGTGTATAGGAAAGGGTCCTAGACTGCACATCCTGAATATATATATATATATATATATATATATATATATATATATATATATACATACATACATACATACATACACACACACACTCACACATACATACACACGGAACAAAGTAAAAATCAAAAGAAAATGATAACATGACTGCACAGCAACCTGAAAAGGAGCACCTGGCTTCACCGGGCACTTAACCTAAACTGGGTTGCAAAGGCTGCTGGCTATGGAGAAGGACGAGCCAGTTCAGACTTATTTAATTCTTAAAGGGCCAGACTCCTCCACCACTGCCTATACCCCTCCAAAAACTCATGTATCCTCCAATTTAAGAAGAAGAAAATGAATTAATTTTCCAACCAATGAATAATTACTAAGCAAGAAGTCCAGGTTAAGTGTATTGCAATCGAGATGGCAATCAGGTACCACATACAGAAGGGTCACTTACCTCACGTAGACCCCGAACATGCCCAGCTCACTGATGCACTCCGAGACTTGCAGATTGCCATTGGCTTTCAAAAGACAATTTCTGACAGGCTGTGGCTTGATCTTATCCATGAGTATGTAGGAAGTGCGCTCAGTGCTGTCTCTAAACCTTTCCAGGACTTCTCTTATCTCATTCCCATAGATATTGTTTCCTGAAGCAACAAATAGAAATATTTTATTAATTGCCACCAAACCTGGCAGCAGACAAGAAAAAAAAACAAAAAAAAACACAGTGAACCCAACTAAATAGGTTTATAGACTTATAGTGTTGTTTTACTGATTTACACCAACCACATTTAAAAATGAAGGGTGTTTAAATACATAATGAAGTCTACCCTCTTACTCTATGATGTTGTCATCAGGTTCTCCAGTTTAATTTTCCTTTACTAAAAAGGTACCCGTATATTATCCAGTAGGGGAGGGGTCCTCACTTGGCTGGGAGAAAAGCATTGTATAGAGCCTACTGTGCTCTTTCCCGGGTGGGCTTCCTCCAGCCCGCACAGCAGTAGAGCTGCAGTGTGTAGAGGAGGTTCGGCTGGGCGCAATCTTCGTGCAGTCTGACTGACTTGCTGGGCTAGCTCCAGCTACATAGTACAGCTCTACTGCGGAGCAGACTTGGTGGAAAACTGTCTGGAAGCAGGTTAGCTGAATAAAATGCTCTCTCCAAAAGTGAACAGGGTCTGCTTTAACCTCTTTACTGTGGATGACGGCTGTGACTCGTACTCTGCATATACATCAAAACTGCATAGCATGAACACCATTCATCGTCTGCAGTGAAGCAGGGAAAAGAAAATTAAACAGGGAAAGAAACCCTAATCTTACACACCAGTGGGCACTGGGCAGCCATACAGAATCTGCACAATCATGATGTAGAAGCACCAGAGCACACAAAACACACATTTCAAGTACAGAAAAGCAGAGCAGATTTTTCCTTCAGTATGCCTATCTAAATGTTTTTGAATGTACAGTTGAAGAAGAAATTAAGCTTAAAGTGAGCCTGTGACACAGTAGAGATAGCCATTTTGTGGGCAGAGCGAACATTCAAAAGAATGTGCTATGCTAATGTGTCAGCCTTCACACCGTCACTGCCCACAAAATGTACGCCTGCACTGTGTATTAGTGGAGCATTGTAAATTTTAAAATTGCTTGTTAATAAATCAAATTTGCTGAGAGATTTACATATAGAGAGATATATACAGACATACATATACACACACACACAGATACACGTGCCCTCGTAGGCCAATCATTACAAATAATATTTCCAGCTAGCACTGTACATAACTACTGTTATCATGAAAAAGGATGGCAGCCATAAAACAATGTAAACTGTGAGACTAGCCAAGTTTACCTCCTCCTTCTCTTTGTGGCTTTAGTACATACAAGTCTGGGTTTGCAAGTGCAATTTTCACGGTCTGATCTCCTTCTAAACCCTGGATAACACAAAATACCAGTAAAATAACGAGAGAGAGAAGAGAGAGAGAAGAGAGAGAGAAGAGAGAACATTTCGGTTCTTTAAGAACCTTTGTCACAGCATCTCAGTATTCCTTAACATCAGCAAGTTTTAATTAGAATTGGGGTACATAATAACATCATCAGCATATGGTCTATCAGGCCCTATGTTTGTTACCCAATATGGGTCTAATGGGTAATGATACATACTAGTGTCTGTACATACAATCACTAATACACAAATTATTACATGGATAAATATAAATTAACATACACATCTCCATATGGACATATAAATAGATAATGCATATATGTATTAGGGTTATGATGCCATGGTATATACTTATCATATGCTTAGAACACTGATCCCAGGTTACTAGGTGATATAACATTATGCTGTCGGGATATGCCCTGTCTATTGCGCATGCAATCCATGTAGTATCATACTGTGGTACCTGCACTAGAGCATGGCTCTCCTGGGACAGTATATGCATGTGCCTGTGCATGGCCGCAACTGGGTAGTGGTGTCTTACCTGTATCTACCATAGGTCAGGTGTGGTATGTCATTCTCTGAGTATCCTTCATGCACTGTGCCACAGTTTAAATAGCGCCAGACTATATATATAGTCCCATACACTACAGGTTAAGATGTGCGGCACTGCATGTATGATGAGTGTGCATCCTGTCCCCACACTCAACCCCATAAAAAAAAAAGTCTATCCATTAGCGCTGCCAGCAACCATTATATTTTACCATGTTGTGGCTTGCTTGTACATGCTATACCGCTTTTACACCGAAATTCCGGGTCTGACCCGGAGTTGGAACAGAGTTCCAACCCGGATCAGACCCGGAATTTCCCCGGTGCCAACCCAGGATATTCCGGAGTTGGAGCCGGGTCTGCATCTCCGGTATTGAAGTGGACGCTTGGAGCTGACATCTCCAATCGCCACTGAAGCCGGACCAATCGTCCGGCATCGTGACCCGGAGCGCGCCGTTCACACTGCAGGGTTTCACGGGTTATTCCAGTGTTAAACCCTGCAACCTACCTGGGTTGGATTGCCGGGTCACTTTACCCGGCAATCCAACCCTTTCCCCTTTTATACCAAGGAGCTACCCGGGTTAAACCTGCAATAACCCGGGTTTTAGCTCTGGTGTAAAAGGGGTATAATTTATCTGCAAAACCCCTCACTTTATACACTCATTAACTGATATTTATTACCCCCACCACCACCCTGGGGTGTGGAAAGAGCATTAGTGTTAACAAGGGGCTGATTTATCAGGAGGGGGAGTTGGGCACAACAAGTAGATAAGTCTCAGATGGACACATTTCTACTGCGCAGTAGGTAAAAATGCATTTTGCAGGGAGATAACCGATTCTGCATGAGGCCATAACATTCAACTAGAATAGAATTAGGAGTTGTCCGATCTTATACACCACCTCCTTAGTCAACCATGCTCCTAAGAATACCAAATGGTGAGGGGGAAGGTTTGTGGGGAGTACTTTACACCTGGAACTTGAAGGGGTCAGTGCACACGTGGTCATTTTTACACATGAATGACAAGTTGTCTATTGTTTGAAGAGCTTATATAACCACTATTACAGTGTTATGTATGGAATAATGCCTCCCTCACAAAGTCGCAGAGCAGTCCAGCTCTCACCAGGGGTGCATTCTCCTTATATGCTGTACACACAGACAATGTTTGATAAAGAATATATGTATATGGCCAAATAGATCAGATCAGGCCTAATACGCAATTTTCGGAGGCATAACTTCATAGAATATTGGCAAATATTACACAAGTCGGGTTAGCAGCTGTTATGGGATTGCTCACAGGGCATAGAGTGGAAAGGAAAAATTGTAACTAGCTCTCACTTCCAGACTTTAAAACATCAACTATAAGACTACAATAGCTATATAATATTGCAATAACTTCACTATAAAATGTATTTATTAATAAAAACCTATTCACGTATCATATTATAAACAAACCAATGCAGTCAGTAAACTGCAATAACGTACACTGTGGCTTAGTGGAGTCATAAATTATGTCACAAAGGAAATCAATCTAATTATCTTGTTATACACAGTTTCTTGCAGAGATATTGGGCCAAATGTAATACGGTGAGAATTTAGAAAGTGTGAGAGTTTAGCAGTAATCTCTCACATTGGTCGAGTTTTATCTTCAAAATGGGAAAACATCTGGATGAGAGTTTCAATTGAGATAGTTTCTGAGTCTGAAAAACATGCGAGTTTCCATGTTCTCGGACTCTATTACATTGGCAGAATTTAAAAAGAGTGTGAGAGTTTACTGCTAAACTCTCACCCTATTACATTTGGCCCATAGGCTGAATGAAGTTCCTTTTTCTTAGCAGCTGGACTGCGTTAAATTAGTATATAAGAAGCTTTAAACTTCATCGGGCAGAATCAGTGTGAGATCTTATATCCAGCATGGAAAAAGCTAACTAGAAAGCAGAATGTAGATTGCATATTACAATTTATGGAACTACAGCGAGTTCCTTTAGTGTGCGGTTGCTTAGGGGGATTAGCATAACTAGCATAGCATAGTTACCCTCTGGAATTCTCTACCTCTCCCTGTCAGACTCTCCACCTCACTTCAATCGGACTCTCAAGACCCACTTCATCATCAAAGCCTTCCAGCTTTCATCCTAACACTCTGTCTCATGCTCATCATCTACCCCATCTGTGTCACCCCTGTGTCTATCCCTACCCTTAAGAATGTAAGCTCTCACTAGCTGGGCCCTCTTCCATGTGCTTTTCCCTTACTATTACCTTCAGCACCTAACTACTTAGGGTTATGACTGCTGTTGCAGCAATGTTTATATACCATGGACTTGTCCTGCATTGTCTTGTACTGTAAGTCACTGTACTCTTGTTCTGCTCAATTGTTTATGTACTTTGTAAGGTTCTGCGGAACCTTTGTGGCGCCATAGAAATAAAGGATATAAATTAACAACAACTCAAAAGCAAGGCTGGACACTGTAGTGTCACTGATTTTGTGTTTCCTTCATAGTATTCTGTGAATGGATGCCTGTTGGGTCTTGCAATTAGTACCATTCTATTGTCAGTAGCAGTTAGCGTCCGTGAGCTGCAGGTGTTCTTTAATAAAGGATTAGGAATTGAGCCCAAGATGCAGTAAACTATTAAGCCCTTCTTTAAAATAAACAACTTTATAATAATGTAGCTATAAAAAAAATATGTTTTTTACGGCAATAGGTTGCCACTGAAGAAAAATGGTTATTATCACTTATAATTAATTAGTACTGTTGGGAGACGATAACCTAAACAAGTTATTCATCAAGTCGACGGTCACTATGTCAACAGTTAAGATGTTGACATGGTTAAAGTGTTCATCATAAATGTTGACACCGTCAAAATGCAAACAAAGTGAAAAGGTCAGCTTTAGTGTTAGGGGGCTAGCAAAACTGCAGAGATCGGTTGTTGACATTGTGACATTCTCATGTTGACATCATGAAAGTCGACATAATATACCGAACCAAAAACAAGATAGTAAATGTGGGATGGCAATGACGACTATCAGTACCAGATGACATCAGAGCCAATCAATAAGAACACATCAATTTGAGGCCAATTAGTTGTAAAAAAGCCTAATTGGTCATCAATATTGGAATGTGTACAGGCGACATTATTCTGGCCACACAAGAATAAAACCTATCACAGTTTCCCATTGTTTTATATCAAAATGTTTAAACCTGCCTCATACAAAATTTTTACAATCACCATTAACAAATAAACATTCCCATTTCTTGATAGAACTAGATGTGTGTGACATATTTGTTTTTGCTGATCACACTTTCAGTCGAATCTTGCGTACAATATCTAAGGAGTACAAGCCTGCGAAAGTCTCTCTGATTCGAGCAACAGCCTCTGGTTGGTCTGGCAGGAATTTTTCCAGAATAAGTGGGCGACTCAGCTCCTGTTGGACTTTCTTGGTACCCACCAATTGGGTTGCTATGTCTGGACATTTCACAGCTGTGGATCTCTCCACCATAAGACGTGCTTCCCAACCCTAAATGGATCAAATAACCCCATTAGCATGAGTGCACCTGCCACCAAAGCATTAGCAACGCAAACATTGAGTGTATATTCAGAATATGCACACAAATTTATACTTAAGCATCCGGAGCAAAAGGAGACAAACATGTTTCTCCGACACAGAGTAGATTCTGACCGGAGTCTAAAATAAAAAATAAAAATTCATACTTGTTCGCTAATTAAGGGGAACCAATCATACATCATACCAGGCAATGGCCTACAAACCAGTCAGCTGCATTTAGAGAGTTGCTCAGAGGTACTGCTTAGCCAAAAGAAATTAAATTGATAGTGGTTCAAATTTAATCAAGCGCCCAGAATAACTTTGTGGTCTGGATGTTCCAGTGTCTAACGGGTGGTTAAAATTCTGTATTACAAGCAGATCACAAGGGATCCATTTGTCTGCACTTTAGTAAGAACTAGAGAAGTTACTGTTACCTTTAGTCCTGTTTACAACAATCGGTTGTCACTATGTACTACCACAATCTAAACTGTAGGATGACAAAATAACGAAACAGAAGTATTTCTGGTCAGAGAAGATAAGTTGGCAACTGAGAGCAGCTGAGCTATACCTTAGTAACTCAAACCAAGTGTGCAACGCAAGTGTGACACAGGATGGGGACTCAAACATACGTACACCATATGAGGGATATTGCTCACACGTACTCGTTTACTTTAAGTTGCATGAAAAAGATAAACCAACTGCTGATGGAATATGCAGCATTCTGGTTGCTATTCCTCATGGCCAAATTGAAACATGTTTAAAAACAATTTTGGGGAGATGTACTAATCTCTGGAGAGTGATAAACTACCAGCCAATGAGCTCCTAACTGCCATGTTACAGGCTGTTTGAAAAGTGACAGGAGCTGAATGGTTGGTAGTTTATCACTCTCCAAGGTTTAGTACATATGCCCAGAGTCTTAAAAGTGGCTTGCAGGCCTTCCATGCTGAGTCAGAACTTTTGGCCACTGCTATTACCACATACTTTACATGAACGTTGAAATCTTTCAGATCACAAATGTCTTGCCTAGCTATACATCAGGGATGAGGAACCTCAGGCCCGGGGCCGTATAAGGCCCTCGGAATCATTTGGTCCGGCCCCCTGAGCTTTTTTTCTGCTATCCTCATCTGGCTAGCAGGGTGACTAGAATGGCACACTGCAGCAAGCATTTACAAGATCATCTAGTTGTACTTTTAGAATCCTTATTTTGTCTTAAAGCCTAAAGCTGCGAATCCACTTGCAGATAGTGGAACGACAGTACGATTACAACATTGTAATCGTACAGTCGTTCTTCTTCTCCTGCAGTGCCTACACTGAACGATAGGTAGCAGCACCTAGGATACTTGACATTTTTTTTCTGCAATGGCAGGGCGAGGCTTGATATCTTTACACACTTATGGGTTAATTAAATGGGGGGAATTGCAGGTGATGCATACAATGTGCCATTGCAAAGACGTTCAAACACCAGCAAGGCCACTCTAAATCACCCTGAATTCGGGCATTTTAATTCTCAGCCCCATAGTGGTGCGATTACAGTATGCGATTTAATGGCTACCATAAGTGCGGCTGATGTGTGAACTACATCGCTGGTATTACTCCTAATTGAATCGTCCCCATAGGGAAAACAATGCCCTAGGGATCTCTAGCCCCATGTTACACAACCCTGATAACAAAATGAAAAAGTCTGTCACTGTATGCCTATAAAAGAAAGCATATGTAGTTTCACTGTCAATTTTACATTCTTCATAAATTGTAATGTGTGTACAACTCATGTATCTTTTTTTGTGGTTTCAAATATTGTAACAGCATATGTATCGCTTTTGTATATAGCAACGCCTGAACATTTTATGTAGTAGCAATTATATTCATTATGGATGCATTGCTTTGTGGGTACAAACATTGTAATGGGCTGCGAGGCGGTATTGCTCTAGAACAGGGGTGGGGAACCTTTTTTCTGTCGAGGGCCATTTTGAAATATATAACATTATTCGCAGGCCCGGTGCAGGTCACGCCCCCTCTGTGTGACATCACAAGGGGCGGGGTCATAATAACCGGTGGTTACAGCAATGCGTGGAGCATCCTGAGGATGCTCCAGGCGGCACTGCTGCAGATTCGGGTGCAGGGTGCCATTCTAGGCACCCCGCTAGCCAGATGAGGTTAGCAGAAAAAAAGCTCAGAGGGCCAGACCAAATAATTCCGGGCCTGAGGTTCACCATCCCTGCTCTAGAACAACCCCTCCATCCCAATCTTTTACTGGAATGGATGAGCTGAAGAGTCATCATGAGGCAACAGGCACATTAGAAACATATATAGACTCAACAACAGAATCTTCCATGAACATCCATATTTATTAGAGGATGATACGAACCTGTTCATTGTAATCCTGAGGCATGTACCCAGTCCTGAAGTATGCTACTGCAACCTCATATCCATCCCTAAACAAAAAACACCAGTTTAGCATTGGAGAAAAGTAGAAATAGTGCAAATGCAAAATAGAAAACAGTGACAAGCACTTACAATTAAATTTGCACTTTAAAATTATTTTTAGACTGCAAACCATGTGACATCAGAATATAAATACTAACACATATAGACACTTTCTTTCATCCAAGGAGCCCCTCTCTTGGACATCTGTAAGACGCCTCCTGATCACTTTGATATTTCTACAAAAAGGAAACACAAAAAGGAGGCTAAGAGAAATATTTATATTTATCTTGTATTGCTGAAACATAAAAAGACATAACAAAACAAAAACAAAAAACACATTTGCTTGGATGCAGGGCTTGTAGGAGTTTTCAAATCTGTCTCATATGATTTCAAAGAGGAGGTGTCTCTTCTCCAAGAATTAGCCCTGGGACGTCAACATGAGGCGGGACACGGACACCTGGGAGAGTGCCCAGCAAAGCTTTTATTAGTAGCAGCATTGTACCACTATACACAGTTTTGTCCTGCCAACCCGGTAAGGGATTGGCAGATGCAGTACTGTATACATCAGTGTGCATAGCAACCAATTCAGTCTGAATCAATTGACAAGCCATGCCTTGTCATACAGCCTATGACTCATTAAATGGACTCAGTGACTGTTTATATGCACAAATATGTTTGCAAGCCAGACGACTTTGCAGGATTTGGCTGGTTTATTGGGTCTATAGACCCAACATCTCTCTAGATAACCAGGCCTTTGCCATCAAAAGCCCTTATGGGTCATGTCTCTATTGCCTATGTGGTGGATTTAGAGAGGTGCCCTAAACCAATAGTTAGCACACATCTCCAAATGTGCCTCCTCTGCGCCGGCACATGACCCGTACGGGTCTGCGATCCCGCACGCAGAACAGCAGCAGACTGTCACCGCGTGGGGGGGAGGAAAGAGGTCAGGATCTCAGTCGGTTGCATCTGCGTCGGTCGGCTAGAGTGACTCCGTGGTCATTCAGCCGGCCGAGGATCACACAGATGTTCCGGTGCTGTGTTCATGGACGCAGCTCGGATTAGTAATGCATGAAGGAGGCGTGATGCCCCCTGAGGTATTACCTTAACAGAGCTATCGCAGATGTTACCATGTTAGCAGCTGCAATAGAAATACTGTCAGAGCCTGAATCACCCCCTATGTACAGTGCATGTAAAGGAAACATTTGTCAACACCAATTAGGGAAGCCATTATCAGGTCCACAGTGTGCCAGATGCACTTGACCTGATTTTCTATATGCTAAGATAATAAAGATGTTGAATCAAATGAAGTTGTATTCAACATGTAGCACTCGTTACCAAGTAAACAGGAGAGGAAACCAGCTAAAGCATTACCTGTTCCACAGATCATTCTCAATGTAACGGTGATCAAAAATATTCCTCTGGACGTTTTCAACCAGGAACATGACAACAGCTCTGAGGAGAAAGAGAGCAATGTGAAATGGCATTGTTGGTCCACCTATATGTCACATATCAATACAACATGGCAACTTCCCACTTGCTAACCTTTCGATAGCCAATACAGGGCCCGCGACTTTGGTCTGTCAAAATCTTCCAATACATCAGTTGATTAAGCTTACAAGATCTATAAATACAACTAACACAGTAATGCAAAAATTTCTCATCTCTAATCCATCCAGTGACTAGGTTATAAAAATTAAGATGTGCGAGCCATGCAACATCCAGACAAACAAAGACACTTTATTCATTAGCCTATAATCCTTGACGTGCATTTCTGAATATAGTAACATTGTACTCTTATATATGTAGAGTGCTGTTAATACTGACAGTCCTTTAAGTATAGATACAAACACATGAATTGCCATTACATTGATTGTAAAAACATTAAATAATATGCAATTTGATTAAAAACCCATAAAATATTCCCCCCCCATGTATCCATTGACTACATTAAACAATATAAAAAAAAAAAATTAAAAAAAAAGCTTGCCAACTACAAATTTACCGATGTCCTTGGTGCCAGAAAACACACTGAAACCGGACACTGTAGATGAGAATTCCAGACTCCTCAGTATGCAGAGAGAAAATTTAAGGTTGGCATTTTGGGCTGAGTTGGCCACTATTGCACATTAAACCACAGACACAGTTTGAATCCATTAAAGCAGCAACTGCGACGATATGAGAGTCGCAATTATCTTAAGCGGTATGACAGTGCAGCAACAGTAGCATGTGTGCCTGGTTTAAGCCAGACATAGATCACATAACACTTCCATCCCATTTACACCCATGTTTTTAACCACTCATTTTCTTTACAACAACTACATTCATAATAATCCATAAAAATGCAAAAACTTATTTTATGCCACCTTGTGTATGATAAAAAAAAAAAAGTTTTGCTTAAATACTAGGGAGACCAATCCCTGGATCGGGATCAGTGGCATCCCAAGATTTTAGACCATAAACGCCAGGGCTTCCAATCCCGGGATTTACGAGATTGAACTGCGCATTGAGCAGTTTGGCTTGGGCAGCGCTGAGCACCTGGCTCATAGCATACTGCCCTGGCCCGGCGGGCAGGCAGTGCGGCGCACAGGCTGTGTGTCTGAGCGGGCGTGACATCAGAGGTCATGCTGCGCAGCCCCACGACAGCCTGCCCCCTCAACAGCCACGCCTACCCACTTGCAGAGGGGATGAGCAGATTGACTGGTGGCGGAATGCCATGGCTGCGCCACTGCCTGCTGTGGTGGTGACAATGAGTGACACGGTCATATAGTACCACTCTCTGAGGTCGAACTGGGTGGACACTGGATACTGGATTGTCGTCGCCACCCCCGGGTGGGTACTTGTTGCTGCACAGTGCTGCGCTGTTTGCTGTGTAAAGATGCTGAGCAGAAGGCTGAGGAGCAGGACGGAGGACTGGACTGGAGTGAGGACGAAGGTTGTACTGTATGCTGCACTGATGATGCTGTGCTGCCTGGAATGCTGAGTCTGACCCACAACTGAACTGGACAGTGGACTCTTTTTTTGTTTCTTAGTGTGGTGCTGCTTGGCTGGCTGGTGGGGCCGTAAAAGTTATTTTATTTCTGTGGGGGCCCTGAAAGTTGTTTTCTTTTGGCTCCCTATTAAATACCCACACAAAGGCATACTATATTCCTCGGTGACAAAGATATCACCAAAGAGCATCAAGAGAGCAGTCACATGCAGCCTATCAAAATCTGTTGGTTAGAGTTGGAGACCTTCAACCCCATCCACTATTTGCACCTGTCCCTGAGCACCATATTGCAAATAATAGGAATTTCTCAGGAGTATATACACATCATCTTTGTCCTGCAGGTGTTCACAGCTGTGCAAACACAATACCTGTACTCAGCCAACATTAAGACACCCCCAAACGCTTATCCAGACACCTGCAGGAGTATATGGCAGAGCCACACAAATCTGCAGGGGCACATAATAATGATTTTACTTAAGAATGTCTGGCATGCACAGAGCGATATCACATAACCTATGCTGCACCAACTTGCACTTAGCTTTACCCCTTTAATGTGATAGATGGGAAGAACTGCTCTATTGATGCAATTTTTCATTTAGCGCAAATATAGGTGCACACCACCGGTATGTGAAATTGGTTTCACATGAGGGTGCAAAAGTAGTTGCATTCATGTGTCCAGTGTCAGCAAAAATCACAACACAGATAATTATGTTATGTATCCCTATACATTCAAGGGTTTCCCTGTAGTGATTGATACATGTTCACATCATCATACAACCTGTACTTTTGTGCAGCTCCATAAATAACAGCTTTTAGCAAACATCATCCAAAACATCATGTTTGAACATCACCCCAAATCACAAGAAAACATCATGGAAATATGTGGAAAACCAAAGACAAGAGCTTCACAGGTGGACATACTTTTGTGATCCGTACAGTTCCCAGGCCTTTGCAATACCCTGGGATATCCCAAGTGATGGGTTGTTCGACAAAATTTGACAAGCTTCCTCCGATTTCCCAAGTGTCCTCAGAACATGTCTGCACAAAAAAGAAAAAACAAAAAACAAAAACATAAAAACAGTGAGATAGAGGAGATAAGATGTTTAAATTATGCAATGTGATTTATGATAAAGCAAAGAATGCCTATTTATCATGCAGCCATTGTGAGACACTGGCAACACCATGGGGTATACAATGCGGTGCAGGGAGCCTGTGCATTTTAAATTAACCAGTAAAAAGTTCAGGCTCCTCCCCTGCCCCATAGGCTGCTGTCCGGATTAGAAGGACTAAAGACATAAGGCCACACCCAAAATAATGTGTAATGTACAGGCAACTCAGTTAAGGGGTTACATTTGTACAATATAAAAACGAGCGCTCATATACAGATGTGTCCTCACACATCTTTTCTCCAGTCGCACCAAAAAGCCCCTCTCGGGGCCAGGTCCTGTGAAACTCTGGAAGCACTAGGCATCTTCTTTGTGTCTTTTTGCCGATAATACGTCTAAGTTGCAATGCGATTAGGACGTACCGGTAGACTGTGCTGATTAACTTGACGGATCACTTGTATAGATGTATGCAATGGTGTCCCTGGAGTGCTGCAATGTAGCGGCCGCAGTTCATATTATTCCGTTGTGCTTCATATACAGACTCAGATGAACACAGATATACAAGTGTCACATATCAAATTAAGGGCCTGATTCAGAGCTGGACGCTATTTGAGCTCGCTCGTTAAAAAAAAAAAGGGGTGGCTATTCAAATGAACCGTTCGCTCTTTGCGGTCTGTTCACGCCTCTAGGTCTGAACGAGCGAACAAAACTTGCGGTCGTTTTTTGGAAAACTACGCCCCCTGGCCGATCGCATCCTACGTCATGTCCGCTCTTTATTAGATTAATCGAGTACATCGACCAGCGTATGAACTGCTCGCTATTCTTGTGGTTGGTTTTTCCTACCACAATCTTGCGAGCAGTTCTGACTATAAAATAACCCAGTGACGTGGTCAATGATGCTGCTGTATTAATTATGCACACCCATAAAACGCCCGTTTTGACCTTTAAGCACGCCTGCGTTCTGATCTCCACTCCCCGTTTACAAGCACCTTCCCCTGTTACCACCCACATACGCCTCTTCATGTCACTCAAAATAGCAGGCATTCGCTATTTAGCGAACAAACGATTTTCGGCCGCACTGACTGGTTCGCGCATGCGTATTACGATCCGTACGCATGCGGTTATGCAAACATCGCTCGGAACGAACAAGCGGCCGCTTACGAGCGGCTCTGAATCAGGCCCTAAATCAGCACAGTCTGCTGGTGCATCCTAGTCGCATCGATAGCAGAATTGCATGGGACCTGGCGGGTCACTCACGCCAAAGAAGCCGCGTTGCGTGACGTATTGATACAAATGTGTCCTCATACATCTTGCAATAGAAATGTCAAAAAGGCACCTAATGTAGTTAATATGCAGGTGCTCATGTGGTAAAAAGGATTTGCAGGCACCTGATGTGATTAATATAATTCATATAAAAGGATTATAAAATTAGGACTGTATTATAGGAGTTGCATAGGGCAGGTAGTGCCCGGTGTAATCGTGGCAAATTCTTCAGTGCTTGGTGTAAGGAAGCGGGTTATGCAATTTTCTTATCTTCAGGGACTCGGTCACTAAGGCACTGTTACTTTACTGTATAAATCAAAACCCCACCCTACTTTTTTATTACATTCTTATCATTATTTCTCTCTCCCTCTTACTCATTGGAGGTCCTCAAATCTTGGTCATCCCTCTACCTACCGGTGCACTGCAGGAGTGGAGCACGATAGTCCCCCAAAACTAGCAGCGATTGTGTTAATCTCAATCTGTTTCAAGGCTGTTGTTCCATCGGCTCTACAGTCAAACATGTAGTCTGAGCGATTGATGCCTAAAAACACAGACTAAAAGAAACAAAAATGGATTCAATTTTAGTTATACATGTGGATAAGTAGTAACAGAATAGAAATAGCCATTTCTATCTTCTATATTTAATAATAAATGTACCTGTGCCAAACCTTCATCCAGCACATGTCTATAGACTTTAAAAAGCTGTAATATGAATTCATCCACTTTCATAGCGCTGAAACATAAAGTAGAAGTCAGTTGCATAAATACAGGCTACTATATAAGGCCAATTAATGCTCCATTAGTGTTTGGAAACATACATGGAGTTCTGAGTGAGCTGAAAGTGTGTTTTCTCCCAGTAAATTCATGTGGATAAAACAAAATACGCTCTGTAAAACAGACACTACTGTAACACTAGCAGCAGCACTAGCGGGCATAGTGACACTAGAAATACAGAGGTGTCCTCATGCTGCACATTCTTGTTGCAGTCATGCCAAACAGCTCCTCTTGGCACACCAGGTCCCGTGTGTCTCTGCTAGCGCCAGATATCTTTTTTGCATCCTTTTTTGTAGAAAAATGCATCTTAGCCACAATATGACGTAATTAGGACACACCAGGAGACTATGCTGATTAGTTTAATGTGCGACACTTGTGTATCTGTGTGCGACTGAATCGGAATGTGTAGTGCTACAATGCAGCAGCCGCAGCTGTTTTCCACTCCAAGTTCCGTTGTGCTTCATATACGGACTCAGTCACACACACAGATATACAAGTGTCGCATATCAAAGTAGTCAGCATCCTAATACATCACATTGCGACTAAGACACAATTTTGGGCAAAAGAAGCAGACAAGCCTCCTGGCGCTAACAGAGTCACGCGGGACCTGGCGACTCACTCGCGCCACATGGCGTATTTAGGCTGGATGAGGACACATCTGTTATGGTTTCTAGCAGCATAGTGTGTATTTTACAGTTACCAGAACTAGTAAATATGTCAAACAGCAGTAGGTATGAGGCCTAAAACAGACTTAATCAACCTGAGACCAACCAACTGCTGCAAAACTACCAGTCCCGACTAACCCTGCCAGTCAGAAAATCTGGGACTGATGATACCACAACAGGCTAGAAAGACCGGTTGCTAGCCTCAGAACAGTACACAGCAGAGCACCACTGTAGTAATGTCATTGCATTTGGACTAAAATATGCAAAAGTAATAATCAGCACATCAGACAGTAACTAATAAACTATATTCGTGACTCTTGATATACATTGCTGCATTCCCACCTTGAAAGTGTTTGTTCCAGAAATAATGGCTTCTGGCTGATCCGATCTACAAGAAGATTGAAATCTTTCTGCACAGACTTGGCTTGTTTGAAGAGAGCTCTAGGCACTGCGGAGGGGAGCAGAGTGAAGGGGGCGAAATTCACCACCTGGAAAAGAAATGTCAGATGAGGACATACTACACATCTGAGGATTCATCAGCCAAAGGGATGTCCACCTAACCAATACTCTGCAAATGTGGTTCTACAGCTGGCTGCTACAATACAGTTCAACTGCTCTGGTTTTATAAATCATTATAAAACCAGAATATAAGCAAACTTTCATACAGATACTGTATGCTGCTGTCATACTTATTTATAAAATGCTGTACAGACACATAATGCAATACACACAAAAGCACTAATATATGGTACAATACTATTTGTATGCATGTTCCCATTGATATCACACCCATTGCTCACATCAGATGAATTTGGGCTATCCTTTGTTCTCATAATAACTCCATGTAAGAGGGCTGTATCAATAGCAATGGGCGCTATCTCCTCAAGCAGCTGTGTATTATTATAGATGTCCTCCCATAAAGCAGACATCTTGGAACTGTGGAGAAAGATGAATTAAAAAAAAAAAAAAAAAATTAGTATGTAAATATAATGGAACGATAACACTGCAACTCAGATTAGAGGGGTCATTCATTCATCTATGACCAATGTATCAGTGTTCACGCCAGATCGGGTGGCAGGGCGCTGAGGTGCTGGCAGGGGTCACCGGGGACACCCCCATTTTGTTACTCTTTGGGGTGTGCTCAGCACTCACAGAGGTGCAGGGCTTCCCCAAGCTCTTCCCTCATGGTGAATAGATGCTGTGACAATGCGCACGGCATCTATTCTCCCGGCGGCGATCGGAAACCACAGCTTTTTCCACCTGCGGCCCGCGAGTGGGGATGGCACAGGGCAGGCTCCTTTAGTGGGGTGCTGCTGTAAGGGCAGGGCAAATTTTGCCACTTCAAAATCAGTCAGAGTGCGGTGCCCCACTAAAACAGCCTAGTAGGAACATTAGTACAGGTTGAGTCTCCCATATCCAAAATGCTTGGGACCAGGAGTATTTTGGATATTGGAATATTCCGTATATTGGAATAATTGCACATTATAATGAAATGTCTTGGGAATGGGACCCAAATATACACACAGAATGCATTTATGTGTTATATACACCTTATACACACAGCCTGCAGGTCATTTTATACAATATATTTTATAATTTTGTGCATCAAAAAAAGTTTGTGTACATACATGAAATTAATTTATGCTTCATATACACCTTATACACAAAGCATGCAGGTTATTTTATACAATATTTTTAATAATTTGTGCCTTAGACAAAGTTTATGTGCATTAAACCATCAAAAAATCAAAGGTTTCATTATCTCAGTCATGCTGAAAATATTCCGTATTTCGGAATATTTGGATATGGGAGACTCAACCTGTATCACATGGAAGTAAATCTACTATGCAGCACATTTTAAGGCCATAGTGTATTCAGTGGTTTTGGCTGCTGTATTTAAAGGCATAACAATATTAAATACAAGAAAAGCCAGGATTTGTATTTAATGATATTTCCCCTTTAAATCGAATGTCCAAAACAGCCAAAGACAAGGTAGCTTTGCATAGTAAATGTACCCCATAGTGTGCAATTTAAACACATTACAAATCTCTAGAGTCGTGTTATAATTAAAGCAACTCGGTCTTCTAGCAATCTGTGGTGTATCAGCTGTCATGGAACGACAAGAACCAAAATCTTCACCTGGAGAGCCACTGGTTGGCTGATGGATTTTTTGTAAAAACAATACTATTTTGTCCAAGTAACTACCGTAAGATAACTAAATAGAATACCCCAGTGAGACTACAAACTTATGCAATTAATGTGTGTATAAATGGTGAGTATTGATATCATTACTTATAATGAGTGAGATCTGAGTCATCAGGAGAATGTTTCTATTATAAGTTAGAACGCACAATGTACTGTAAATGATTGCAGAAATGAAAAATTACCTTGGATTTCGATGACTAAAAAAAATAAAATACTTTGGTATAACAGTGGTATTAGGGGTTAGGGATTGAAATACAGCGGATGCCCGACGGATGAAGATCCCGACTGGGGCAGGTAAGTACCCTAACCCTCCCCTGTCATCCTCCTAGCCCTCCCTTAGTGGTGCCTAACCCTAACCTCCCACCCTAGTGCCTAACACCCCAACCTCACCCCAGGGGTGCCCAACCCTAACCCTCTCTTACCGCTCCCTAAACCTAACCCTCCCTCCTATTGGTGCCGAGACCTAATCCCCCCCCCAAAACCTAACCCTAAACCTGCTAGACTCCCTAATCCTAACCCCTCCCCACGGCTAAACCTAAGGGCACCCCGAACTTACCTTTGTTCGGGCTGGCGTTCCAGCGTCGGGATTAACATAGGCATTAGTATTTCGACACCTATGTTAAATCCCTTGCCAGGATTTCGCTGTCGGGATTGAGACTGGTGGCCATGCAGCCGCCGGTCTCATAACTACATCCCGTATTAGGGGTGTGATTAACTTGTGCCTCCACAACCCTTCTGCACTAAATTTACATATAAATGACCTTAAAACATTTTCTATATGTTAATTTTTATTTTTTTCCCTTCCCTCTCCAGAATCTCTTTCCAGGACTCAATCTCTCTCCCCATTTCTCCCAGGCTTTCATTGTCTCTCTTCTCCCTAACCCAAGTGTCTCCGTATACCTACCTACCTGGTCCCCGCAAAGGCTGCTTTTTGGGCTGGCCTATGTCTTGTGCAATAATTTCGGCGGACACGCAGTGCACGTTAGGTCCAGAATTTCCATCAGCGGCCAGCTTTATTATATAGATATCAGATTTAATCTGTGTATTAACAGAACAGCCAGAGCTCTGTTCTATACATGAGCAACCCTAGCAACTCAAGAGTGTCAAAAGTACAAGCATGGCTTATTGTAGAAAACAGTTCTGGGAGGGAAGCCAGGGATTAAAAAAAAAAAAAAAAATCTTCCAGGGAACCAGACAAAGAAGAAAAAAAAAAAAAGGATGATCTTTAACATAGCGTTTGCTGGTCTCACCAGCTTTAGATGCATAGACAAAGTTTCAAAAGTTCTGGAGAAGAGTATTTGCTGATTTTACCACCCTTAATTCCAAAGTGGTTCTTTACTACATATCCAGTATACATTTATGCAATCCAAGACTTACTCTCTGCATTAGAAAATAAAATAACAAAAGGCAAAACATCTGCAACTACTTCTATATAACCCCAGACCCTCTATGAGTTATAATATATATGAACGCGGTGAGGATGGTCAAGCTCTATTTCAACAAAGTTGGTTGGTTTGGTAATAACCACATTGTATGGGCTGTATAGCTGTATGACTGTATGGGCTGTATAGAAAAGGAGTCAGGATGTAATAATTTAATGGAATTTATATTTCCTCACAATCACACACCAAGGGCCGAGATTATTTACGGTCCAATTTGACGGGAATATTTACATTTTTATTGAAAATAACCCGGCTATGTACTACCAGGAACAGCTGTTGGGGTAACTGCTGTCCCAGCAAGTTATATCCCCGGCATTTCAGATAAGACTTTCACTGAAGTGAGACTTCCCCGGGGGAAGCTGACACTGCGCATGCCAGGCTTCCGGGACGGGCCCCTGCCCCTGGAGACCCCATAGGCAAACAGTAGTTTACACCATCTGGAGATGGCGTAAACTACCGATGCTAAACTCTGAAAAGCTTCACTTTTTGGAGTTTAGTACATGGAGGTCAGATCGTAGTGCCCATTGACAATAATGGGAACTGCGACCTGAAGTGCTAATTATTTCACAGAAATGTCCTGCAATGTGCCATTAGAACAAAAGGATACATAAAATTATGCAGAAACAGGAGTTTCTGAATAATTTTATGTAAAAATGGCTTGATACATAGGCCCCCCAAGTCCAGTCATTACCACATACCTGATATATCATAAACACAGTGATTGAAGAAAATGTATTCCTGTTGCACCTAACCACAGCACATGAAGCAATTCTTTATTTTAATTTTTTTAAACACTGCAACATGCAGAACATATTATTATTATCATTTATTTATATGGCGCCACAAATGTTCTGCAGCGCCTTACAAAGTACATAAACAAGTTGTAGACAAGCGACTTACAGAACAATACAATACAGGACCAGGACATGGATAATATATATTGTTACATTAGTGACCATAACACCAGATAAGCAACAGAGCATAAGCAACCAAGTGTTAGGTGCCCTAGTGGTGAGTAAGAAGTAGACGAAACTAAGTAGGGAGAAGCACAAGAGAGTAGAGGACCCTGCTCGTGAGAGCTTACATTCTAAAAGGGAGGGGAAGACAAACAGGTTAGACACAGATGGGGTAGATGGGGAGGAAGCAGCATGTAGCAGGGAGTTAGAATGATAGCTGGAAGGCTTTGATGAAGTAGTGGGTCTTAAGAGCCCCTTTGAAGGATTGCAAAGAGGTGGAGAGTCTGAGTTCCAGAGGTGGAAAGTTTTTTTTTTGTTTTTTTTATTTAAAAAAAAAATAATAATATTTTTAAAAATGTATAAGTTATTTTTTATTATATAATAAGTTTTTTATTTAGTGCAGGTGTATAATGCATCACTTTAAAAATGCAGAATAATAGTATAGTAATGGGTAACAGGCTGGAAATGAAGACATCTTTGAATCCTGGGATTGCCACTAGAGAACAGACAATTGTCAGCTATGTATGTGCTAAATGACACTGACATAACCCAGTGTTGGCTAACCTTGACACTCCAGCTGTTGTGGAACTATATATCCCAGCATGCCCTGCCACAGTTTTAGCATGCCCTAATAGCAAAACTGTAGCAGTGCATGCTGGGTTATGTAGTTCCATAACAGATGGAGTGTCAAGGTTAGCCAACACTGCCATAACCTGTACAATGTGTGTACCATGACTTTGACAGGCAGCTGTACACAGCTGGGAGAAAGCACGGTCACAAAGCAAAAGGGTGGCAGCATAAGTCCTGGACTTCATTGGCCTCACACTATGCAACATGTATACAAACTGGTGATGATGTACTTACTTGTAATTTGGTAACAGAAGCTCCCCAGCAGCAGCTCTCCTCGCCTCTGCTCCGAGTCACTAGAGATGAATGATTCCCTGCAGCTGTGCGGTCCGAAAGCACACTCTCACATCTGATTGGCTAGCAGACCGAGGCTTGGAAAATAGGACGTACACGACGTAAGCCTGCTGGTTGGCTGCTAGGGACAGACAGTGACATACAATTCATCATGACTACGCATTACAGCGGATCATCACAGGCGACGGGTGGGCGTGGTCTGTTGTTGGGAGGGCAGTGGGCGGGCATGGCGACCACTTGGAATAGAGATAGATAGGACAGGTGTCCCGTTATGTCCCATGTTATGTCCCATGTTAGTCCGCTGCCTCGCCAGTACAGTATATACAGGTTAGTAGGCGGCTTCGTGCAGTGTGTGTTCTTAGCTAGTGTATAATGATATAATTATAAAGAACACACACACTGCATGTTGCTGTCACAGAACGACGTAGTCTCCACATTGCTGCTAACTAGGGTGACCGAATATGGTTCACCGAAGAATCTTATAATGCAGGACAACCATATTGATGTAATAAGACTGCTCATGTAAACTTAGTGGTATGTACAGTAGGTTTATGTTAAATAATGTAATTTGCATTGTCTTTAATTACTTTACGGCTTTTTTTTATCCTCATTTTTTTTAATTGAGGATAGGAAGAATTAAGTGTATCTAACACCCATTTTACACCAGAGCAAAAACCTGGGTTATTGCTGGGTATACCCAGGTCGCAGCTCAGTGTTAAAGGGTCCCTGAAAAATATCCCAAGTCAAGTGACCTGGCTATCCAACCCAGGTAGCTACCAGGGTCAGACCGCAACCTGGGTTATCTGACCTGGGTCATGCCTAAAATTATATGATTGGTGGTTGTGGAGCAGTCACCTCCCACTTTTTATGACCTCACAAGTTTAGCAGGGCAGACCGAGGTTCAGTGTGAATGGGGCTGACCTGAGAATAACCCAGATCGATGGTGCTGTGTAAACGGTGTCTGACCTGGGTTGGAACCATGTCTGAAAACCCAGGTCGGACCCGGGTTTTTGGTGGAGAAGAGGTATAACACAGAATATTGAGAACATGGGCCTACTGTAATGTTGAAAACGACCTATGTCAGGAACATCATTTCAATTAATGTATGTAGTGTGTTATTCGGTTACACGAGTACAAAATGGCATGATAAAAAAAAGAGATGACAGCCTATTTTTATTGGTTAATTTAATCCCAGGTGAAATACATCACTACTTGTGAGGTGCCTTGTAGCTTTGGCTGAAATCTATGGGCTACATTCAATTTGGAGCGAAATGTCGGAATTTATCGCTGATGACGTCATTTTCGCCTATTTCAATTATCCCCATATTCAATTTCAAAGACTTTTTGCAGGTTCGAAAAGTCTTTGAAAAAAAACGGGGATAACTTTTCACCACTTAAATAGGTGGCGAAAAAAAGTGCAGAATTGGGGTTTAGGGGTGCAGGCTTAAAAAAAAATAGCCTGCACCCCTGGGAATGTCATTTAAGAATAAACTGTGTCAAAAAAAACTTTTTAAAAAAAAATCGGGACACCCCAAAAAATTCACTTTAATTTTGGGGGTAAAAAAATAAACAGGGAACACACTTCTAAAATAGCCAAATTAAATTCAGAGGGGTTCCCAAGTATGCGGCAGGTGTTTTCTTCTTTGCAGGAGTAGCGGCAGGTGCTTTTTTGCAGAATTTAAAAAAATCGTTTTAGGGACTTAAAAATATGCTTACCCCCATCTTCATGTACCCCAAATTTGATAGGAATAGTTACTTTTCCCCCCCAAAAAATCTAAGTGCTATTCTTCACCACTTCATAGCCACAAATATGCACCTCTGGCTGCTATTACAAACCCCGACTTCCTTCAGCAGGCAAAAATGGGGGTACCCATAGTGATCCTCCAAGTCTGGACATCTTTAGGGGGGTCCCAGGCACATTTCCCGAAAATGCTATTTTTTTCCGCAGATCCAAGTTTTGCCAGGTCCCGTTTTCACTCCTTTTAAATTGAATACAGGGATAAGCGGGAAGGTGCCCGATACTTTATTCCCACTCTAACCTCCGATGTAGAATGAAAAGTCCAGCCCAGACTTTTCGCTCCCATATTGAATATGGCCCTATGTTTATGAAATGTATGTTTCACAGACTAATACCCATTTACAAAGTTGCAAAAAATTGTGACATCTTGCATTTAGTTTTGTGCACATGTATCTCTTTTATGGGACAATAATGGATCGGTATGGCAAAATGGTTGCATCTGCGGAGAGTTGGGTTATGAGACTCTCCAACATGACCCCTTCCACCAGGTACAAAAAGCTCTGCTCCTCTTAATATATGATTGCAGTCACCTGTGTTGAAATGAGTAATTGAGGTGAAGGGTGTTTCAGCACAGGTGATGGCAATAATCAGTTGAGAGTGAAGTCCAGGAGCAGAGCATTTTGTACCTGGTGGAAGGGGTCATGTTGGAGGCTTTGGATTATGCAAATTTAGCATATCAGATTTGATTTCATTAGTGTGTGCACCCAGGGGCATCTAAAGAGGAAGACTCTGCACCGTGGGACATGACTAGCAATATAATCATGTCATCAATATCATGACTAGCAATATAATCATCTCATCTTATCATTTTGTTTTTCTAATCTCCCCCATTGATCATATCCGCCATCAACTTGCCCAACTCTGTCATAATGTTTTGTGAGTACCTGTCAGCTCATTGGAATTCCAGCGGCACCTGTAATTTTGCTGACAAACACTGAGATGGCAGCCGACATACAACCCAGACCCTCAGAGCCAGATTAACAATGGGGTGGATGGAGCTATAGCTCCAGGCCTCCACATAAAAATAGCTCAATTATCATCACAGCATGATGATGACCAGTTATCAGCTGGCCACATGGTCGGTCATAAATCATAGGTATTAAATTTATATTTCTATTTTCCCCACAAAATTCTGCTTTTACCGTGGTTTAGTCATAGAGCAGTGAAAAGCTGAAAACAAGACTTTTCACAGCTTTTGTCAATTCATACAGTGGGTTACCGTGGAGAAGGCTTATCCTTTTTGGCTGCACCCCCACCTCATGTATGCATTGCATCACCATACTTGTGTATAGCGAGTGCGATTCATAGAAGAACGGAAAGCTCAGCTTTGACGTGACCTGCTGCTATCAGACTCCTGCGCATGTGCAGTGGGAAGAAGACATATCGGACTCCCGATATGTCTGTCTCCGCACTGCTTCCAGGGATCACGGAGCGGCCAGTTACCGGAGGACGTTACCGGACAGGTAAGTGTACATGAGTGGCTACGAAACATTACTATATATTGCATTGATGAGTTGTGATATTTTTCGGTAGCCAGTTCATGTTTTACATGAATAGACCCCTTAGGGAGATTCTGGGGCTGATAGTATATGGGGTGTACCAATGATCACACCTCCACTTCTCACAATGGGCACATGATTATTTTCAGCCCCAGGCCTATGTGGAACTGCAGACCCTAAGTGCGCACGCCTATGATCCTGAGGTATTCCTTTCTGAGTTCAGGAAATGTGCATTCATGCACCTTGTATTGCATCTACGTGTGAAAACTAGATTTTATTTGTGGTAGTTAATATTTAAATGAGTTTTAAGGGGCAGCCCTTGTTTAACAGGATAGCAGAGCTCTTCAACAAAAGGACTTTTACATTCTACTAGAAGTGGTGAAAATTAGGTCTTGTCCAATACATTCAAAGGAATGACTTTTGCACATTCCAGGCACACTTTATATGAGCATGTAATAAAAACATTTGAAGGTTCAAAAGTAACATGTAATAAAGACCGCTCCAAATGCCATAAATGAGCCCTGTTCTCTTTGATGTGCCTCTGCAGTGTTTGGCTGTGCACATCAGTGAAAACTATGGTAGCGCAACTTTGCTAATTCTCCTGCACACCTCTGGGGTGTGAGTGAAGCTTGGTGATGTTGGTAGCCACAAGGTGCCGGCGTTCCATCCATTCTGACTTCACTTCTTGGACATTGCCTGGGATTGCATTTTTCACCAATACTGTAATTATTACCTCTTTATTCTCCTTGTAGTTTGCAGAAAAGGTTTGAAATTGAGTAATTCCTATACAGCAGAATTGACCATTTGTTTTATTCTTACAGTTTATATTACACTAACAGAGACCAATGTAAAATCTGTGAAGTGCTTTTAGGAGTAAATCCAATTAGGTGCGAAGGGGGCGAACTGCAATTGGAATTACCATAGAATCTCCAACAACGGCTCTGCAATTTGCCACCCTCGTGGTCCGATCTCACACCGGACTCGCACATTTTTGCATGCAACCTCAGTTTATCAGGATTAAGGGTCTGAATCAGAGATGTACACTAATGCCACAGCAGCTACGAATTTGTACACAGCGGGCTGTTGCAGCTTCGCAAATCCAGGTGATTGCGTAAAAAGGTGCATCATCGGTCAGAGATCAGATGATTATCCACGTTCTGATCCAACCAGTCTGACAGGTTCTAGGGAACAGGACCGTTCTTTGGCATTTATAACTCAATATAATACGTCGGCACACGAAATTAGGAAGATTATAACAAAAAACACTTCCCTACTGAGAATGGATAGACTTCTGGCCCCGGTGGCTTCAGAAATCTCAAAAAGTACTCTTCAGACGGTCCGATACCTTAAAACAGAAATTAGCACCTAGTGCCTTGAAAAATGGAAGTCTACAAACCACTACCAACATAGATTTCGCCTGGCTTCCTTCAAAACCAAAGGGTATTTTTAAATGCGGTTCCAATTGCTGTCTGACCTGTGATCATATAAATCATAGAAGCATGAGTGTCACATCCTTTTTTAATGGACAATCCTTTCAAATTAATTGCTTCTTGAACTGTAAATCCACATGTTATTTATGTTTTACAATGTGATTGTGGGATACAATACGTTGGCCGTACTATACGCACACTTAATACCCGGTTTTTGGAACACAGACAGGGGATTCTTAAAAAGCTGAACAACTTGAGCGTATCCCGACACTTTTCTTCCTTCTCTGAAGGGTGTGTTGACAATTTGAAAGTAATGGCCATCGAACAGATTAAACCAACTCAGAGAAGAGGGGATAGATTCCAGCGGCTCTGCAAGAAAGAGGCATTCTGGATCTTTAAACTTAATACTCTAGCCCCCTCAGGCCTCAATGATACTATTGAAATCATCAATATCTAATCCTGGTCTCTCTTTTTTGGGGGGGAAACCATCTTGATTCCTTTGTTGGCATGTCCACCTCTTTGGTCCTTTCATTACATTATTGTATTATTTTATTTTTTCATAGTATTATTATTTTTTTTATTTTCTCATGTTTGGCTTTATGGCTGAATATCCACATGACTACATTTCCCTGGTACTAGTGGGTCAGCTTTGAGCCTCTCATGTCAACCTAAGTTATGTTATACCTCAATTGGTTGGAATCAACCATAGTACCCCCTCAATATTATCGGTCCTCCCCATAGTTATTGGAGTTCTTTCATATTGTCATCTTCTTTCTTCTTTGTCCAACATTAATATCTATTTAATCTTCCTAATCGTTATTATTATTTATTCCATATCATTATGGTTTATTTATTTATATTTACCATTTATTTTAATTTATAGTTAGCTTTTTTTCTTTTTTAGTAGTATTCTTTTTTAGTAACATTTATCCATATCCCATGTGAGATCTCTATTTGTTTTCCTGTATTTAAATTTTTTCTATATATATTATATTTAAACTAGAACCATTTTTTTTTCTTTTTATCATATTATCATCAGTATATTTATTTGTTTATATTCTGCCTCTCTTATTAGTACTGTTTATTTTATTTATTTTTTGGAATTGATCCTGTATTATTATTATGTAATCTACATCTACTATTGAATTTATTGTCTTATTCTTATTTTTAAACTTATCTATATTCTCAGGCTGTCCTCTTTTCTGAATGCATAGTAATCAGGATTTCTAGTCTACGTGTGTCTAGTTTTCCCTGCTCCCTGTGACAAATTTCAACCTTGAATATCAGTTTGACTGATGCCAAACTGTGATTGGCCACATATGGGACCTCATTCAGAGCCGGTCGCACAGAGCGTGCGGTCGGTCTGAATGAGGGGAGGACGTCTTGAATTTTCAGGACGTCCTCCTTTGCGGTGGTAAGGCTGTGGGTTAACACCCACAGCCTTACGACCGCCTAAGGTGATGGTCGCGATGGTTAAGACCATCGCAACCATCGGGGCTTACGACGAGACCCTAGGGTAGGGTCTCCCTTGTCGTAAGCCTCGGAGAGCTTTCGGCTCTGTCTGAGCTGGAAGCTCTCCACTGACATCACTAGTGATATCAGTGGGGCCGCCCCCAAATGGTAGGCGTTCCCATGGGAACGCCCCCGTTTGTGCTGCCACCCCCCCGGCCCGCCTTCCAAATGGGGTAAGCTGTCAATCAATATCGACAGCTCGCCCCCTTTGGATCGAGACCCGCTACGACCGGCGCTGTCGGTCGTAGCGGGTCTCACGCTTGCGCACGACTGCACCGGCGCTGTCGTGCGCATGCTCTGTGGGGGGCCATCGACCCGGTCTGAGCGCATCGGCGCTAAAGACCGGGTCTGAATGACCCCCATGGTCTTTTAAGGAAGTAATCCAGCATCGAGGAAATTACAGCTTTGAAAAAACGGCTTGTGCCGAGAAACGCGTCAACGACACACCCCCAGTGATTTCAGAGGCTCCAGCCGCACCACTCCAGAGACTCCATTACCTCACCACCTAGTGCCACTCACTGCTGTGTGGATTTTTTTGCCAGGCACACAGATTTTAGGTGCCGGCTCTTACCACAGTGGCCCCTTCTTCCTACAGAATGAGCATGATCAGCCGCTCACTTAGCAGCACGCACATCCAGGTGCATCTGCCCAGCGCTGAGTCCCAGCCGCCTTATATCCACACCAGCTCTCCACGATCCATGCTTTTCAGATCCGGAGACCTGACAAACACATGCCGTCTCCTCCAGGTACCTGATCTCATCTCCTGAGGAGCATATATCATTTAAACACCAGGACTCTTTCAAGCCATTTTGAGCAGTTCTCACTGTCACCAATTGTGAGTACAATATATACAAATTTTCCTACTTCATCTGTTGGGAATTTCATACTGACAGACCATTGTGAGACTGATTTTTACCAAGTTGGATACTTGTGGTGTTTTGTGGCACATAGGGTGTTCATACCGTTAAGGATTTTTTGGGATTATTTCCATTATCGAATTATTGGCTGATATTTAGAGGGACTTCAATTAAGGATTTCTATTTAGAGACAATTTAGATCTGTCACTATTTTTGCTACTTTTTCAATTGCTACAATATAAGTTACATCTACCTCAAGCTTCGTTACTTTTCAATAAGGATCTCTAATAGAGACATTTTAATAATTGCTATATTTGTTATTTTCTTAATTGTTTCATAAGAAGTTACATTTACTTCAAGGTTGATACATGTGGCCCCTTTCTTACCATTTAGGAGGATATTTTGTAGCCCTTGGCTATCCACTTCATTTCCAGAAGTGGGCGGCAAGTTTCTTTTGATTATTGTCATATTCATTATATGCAATTATTATATGTTTTTTATTATGTACATATGATCACCTTTTTACATGTTATATTGACTACTTTCCTATCTCTGATCCCATGTATATTTATTTTTAGGGTATTAAGTGTTCTGATATATTTTTTTAACAATGCATTAATTCATTTATTTACCATATGTCATATGCCTATTGACTCTGCACTTCCATTATTGTTTTTTTGTTTTACACTCTACCATTACCCAGGTTCATCCTGGGTCGAACCCTGGTAGCTACCTGGGTTGGATTCCCAGGTCACTTGACCCAGGTTATTTTTCAGGGACTCTTTTCCACTGAGCCGCTACCCGGGAAGACCCAGCAATAACCTGGGTTATCGCAGCAGTGGAAAAGGGGTATAAGGGTGTCATGGATGCCTGTTAATTAGTTGCTAATTCAGGCTGGGGGTGTGATTGCTGCTGATAACATTGTATCCAGCATAATAACCATCTGTGTATTGTGCTGAGACTCAATGCTGCATGTACTCATGATTATGTGACTGATCTGTCCTTTCACAGCCAGTGGAGGCTGTGTGCTCAATATAGATTACAGTACAATTACAATAAAACAGGACATTGAATAAATATATACTACTCAGAATAAGAGCATTAATATATTATGCTGAGATCAACTGCTGCATGGATCTACCTGTTTAGTGTCAGTTTGTCCCATCACAGCTAATATGTGTCGTATGCACTACCATGCATTATAATAAAATACGCAAGGATATATACTAATAGAACACTAAAGGATACAGTAGACTGAATGCACATATGTGACTCCATCATGGTTATTTTTAAATTTAATTGTGTTTTATGTCAAAAGAATTTTGTTGAATGTATTCACTAACTCAGATATCCAGCTACAGCAAACACTATGCGCATATAATATACAGGAGCGCATTCTATTTAATAAGTCATATACAGTGGTGCTTCAAAGTTTGTGAACCCTTCAGAGTTTTCTATATTTCTCCTGAAATTTGGCCTAAAACTACCACAGATTTTCACACAAGTCCTAAAAGTAAATAAAGAGAACCAAAAGAGACAAAAAAATTAGACATGCTAATTTTTTTATTGAGGAAAATTATTGAATATCACATATCTGTAAGTGGCAAAAGTATGTGAACATTTGCTTTCAGTGTCTGGTATGACCCCCCTTGTGCAGCAATAACTGCTTTTAAACATTTCCGGTAATTGTTGAATATTCCTGAAGATCGGTTTGGAGGCATTTTACCCAATTCCTCTGTACAAAACAGCTTCAACTCTTATGTTGGTGGGTTTCCTCCCATGAACTGCTCGCTTCAGGTACTTCCACAACATTTCAATTGGATTAAGGTCAGGACTTTGACTTGGCCATTCCAAAACTTTAATTGTATTCTTCTTTAACCATTCTTTGCTGCATGACCCACGTTCTCTTGAGATGCAACTCATGGACAGATGTCATGACATTTTCCTTTAGAATAGTCTGGCATCATTCAGCATTCATTGTCCCATCAATGATGGCAAGTCGTTCTGGGCCAGATGCAGCAAAAGAGGCCCAAACCATGATACCACCACCACCACCGTGTTTCACAGATAGTATGAGGTTTTTATGCTGGAATGCAGTGTTCTCCTTTCTCCAAACATAATGCTTCTCATTTAAAACAAAAAGCTCTATTTTGGACTCATCTGTCCACAAAATATTGTTCCAATAGCCTTCTGGATTGTCCAGGTGATCTTTAGCAAACTGCAGACCGGCAGCAATGTTCATTTTGGAGAGCAGTGGATTTCCCCTTGCAATCCTGCCTTGCACACCATTGTTGTTCAGTGTCCTCCTGATGGTGAACTCATGAACTAATGTGTGAAAGGCCTTCAGTTGCTTAGAGGTTACCTTGGGTTCCTTTGTCACCTTGCAAACTATTTTAGACGCCTTGCTCTTGGCGTCATCCTTGTTGGTCGACCACTCCTGGGGAGGGTAATAATGGTCTGGAATTTCCTCCATTTGTACACAATCTGTCTGACTGTTGATTGGTGGAGTCCAATCTCTTTAGAGATGGTTTTGTAAACTTTTCCAGCCTGATGAGCATCAACAACTCTTCTTCTGAGGTCCTCCGTTATCTCCTTTGTTCATGGCATGATGCACTTCCACAAACATGTATTGTGAACATCAGACTTTGATAGATCCCTGTTCTTTCAAAAAGACAGGTTGTCCAGTCACCCCTGATTGTCATCACATAGAATGAAAATACCTGACTCTAATTTCACCTTCAAAATATCCGTCTCATTTGTATGATTTGGTTCTATCTACTTGAAAATCTGAGGTAGTTTTAGGCCAAATTTCAGCAGATATATGGAAAATTTTGAAGGGTTCACAAACTTTCAAGCACCACTGTATTCAACCTTGTTACAATTACCATGAACTCTGAGCTGTCTATCACTAAGGACCTAGCAAGGAAGGGCCGTATTTATAGATTATTTTCTTTTGCTATATATACAGGTTGAGTCTCTCATATCCAAATATTCGGAATTACGTAATATTCTGAAATTCAGAATTTTTTGAGCTTAACTGAGAAAGTGCAGCCTTTGCTTTTTGATGGTTTAATGTACACAAACTTTGTTTAAGGTGCAAATTATAAAAAATATTGTATAAAATTACCTTCAGGCTGTGTGTATAAGGTGTATATGAAACATAAATGAATTTTATGTATGTACACAAACTTAAAATCGTTCCGATGCCCCTGGTCCCTATAATTGGTATAGGGATTCATTATGCACTGGGGATTAAGATTTAATATCTGACAGTGGGCGGAATTCAATTGTTTTCGCGGCCCGCATCTCCCGTCTAAAGTGACAGGAGTTCGCGGGCCGCTATGCAATTGTTCTAGATCTTCGTGCTGATCGCACCCAAAGTGGTCGGGTTTAGCCGCGTAAAGCAGCTAAACCCGACCATAGTGCTGGGCGCGATCGCGAAAAGTGATGTTTGGGCGCCCAAACATGTCAATTTTTGCACATTTCAGCTCTTATCCCCCTGGGGCTGCGAGCTGAAATGTAGCGCTGTCAGCTGATCATACCCGACAGGAGCAAGAATTGTATAGCTCCGTCGGGCGCGATGGGGGCAGAAATCAATTGAATTCCGCCCATGAGTGTCTATTTATACCATGTTCCATTAGTACAGCCATCACCCTACTGTTAATTACCCCTGATTCCTGAACTGGCCTAATTTTGAATATTAGGGGCCAAATGTAATAGGGTGAGAGTTTAGAAAAGTGAGAGTTTCTGACACTTTTTAAACTTTACCAATGTAATAGACTCCAAAAACAAAGTAACAGAGCGAACTTGCATGTTTTTTTAGACTTAAAAAACTCTCACGATTTAAAATCTCATTCAGATGGTTTCCTATTTTGAAGATAAAACTCAACCAATGTGAGAGTTTACTGCTAAACTCTCACATTTTTTAAACTCTCACCCTATTACATTTGGCCCTAGATCTGTTTTAAATCACAATTGAGAGCATTCAGTGAAATATCACCGTAGGATTCTAAGACATGATGAGCTATGTTCTATTACATTATTAAATAAACACAGACAACATATGATAGATACAATATTTTTTTAATTTGCTTACATTTTTTTCACAATTCACATTGTTACCTTATATTTTTGTCCCCTTTTAAGGAATGCAATAATTGTTATTTTTTTATATGGGTCATTATAATGCTTAAGGTTTTTACTGTATTGGAACTACAATTACATCTTACTAGTCCATGAGTGCCCCTTGTAGGAATACTTCTTTCTTCTTTTTTTATTAACGCCTCAGTTCCCTCTTCACACTGATGCTGGCCATACATCAGGACGATATCGTTCCAACCAGCCAACTAGCTGGCTGGTTGCAATGGTAATTTGCCCGTGTGTGGAAGCAAATGATAATAATTTGTTTGCTCGCACACACCAAAAAACATCAAAAAGCGGTCATTCCAACTAGTTGGGAAAATCAAACATGTTTGATTTTTCCCAATTTATCGTTCTAGTGTAGAGGGAAAGTTTCCAACTTTCCCCCCAGCTGAACGATAAGTAGGCGGACATTGGCCACCAGTGTCCACCTACTTTTGTCACAGTCATTTCTTATGACATCAACCCGAGCCGATACCGCCTCTGCCTTTCTGCGCCTTGGCTTAGGCACCACTATGATGGATGGAGGGTCAGGATTGTGGGCTCCCACAGTCCGGAGCTGCGGTGTCGGGAAAGGCATGCTGGGAAGATCAACTCCCAGTGCTAAGAGCTATGTGCTAGCAACTACCCCGCTGACACAAGATGAGCAGTGAATGTGCAACTGGTGAGTGTGGGTGAGTGGCCCCTGCCGACCCTGATGCTGGTCTCTGGTTGGGGGGAGCCCGGGTAGGTACCAGTATTTTCTTTATACTGTATTTAGGTTGTTTCACATAGATAGACCCTCCATCCCACTGAATATAAGATTGCTTCCTGCACGGTTCAACACCTATTAACACCACACAAATTCCTAAACAGGCTGAGCGCTATACCTTCGTTTCTTTACATTTTATACTATATATGTAAGGGTGCCTATTTGGTTGTTAGCAGCTCGCCATTTTACCACAATACAGCTCAGTGCGCAGGCTTATCCTATTTCTAAACTAGGTACATCGCTGGAGCTGGAGCTCGGATGCCAGAGAAGGGATTGTTGGGAGGAGGGCAGCGACATGGCTCTGCCCTGGGAGTCTTGACAGCCTGAGCCCCGTTGTGTGCTGGGGGCTGGAGCTCTTTCACTGCGGGGCACCTCCTCTATGAAGGAGCTGAGTGCAGCCCTATGTGGTGGTGACCATCCTGGCGCGCCCCCCCCCCCCCCCGCACCATGTCCTGTCCCTGGGTGCCCTGTAGGTGCAGCTACATTGGCATGATCCACTTCTACACCGGTATGGACCCATGTGACCCTGTTAAATGCTGGCACTGTATATCCATGCAGATGTCATTTCTTTTGCCGGGGCCCTGGAGATCAGGTGTAGTGTTTCTGCTGTGCTCCTAGTAGCTTTGCTGTAGTTGTGTGCTTTTGGCATGTAGGAAGGGTAGACGAGGATGGGGTGGTGGGCATAGGACTGTGCACATATGCCTTCCAGGCGTCCCTTCAGCGAGCTAACCCTGTCCATCATGGTGCTGTAATGTGTTATAGGTAGTAAAGCTGTGGTCTCAAAGTGAGGACTCTCGTAATACTGCTGATATCACTTCTCGTTACAGCGGTTAGACACTGCAGATTGCATACAGAGTGTACAGCTGACGCACCTTGCTCCTGGGTGACACACTGGCTTGGCGCAGCTGGCTCTTCTAAGTAGGCTGCTAAGATGGTGAGTAGGTTTGGGTGCATGATGGCTCCTTCTGTATACTAGAGGCATTGTATCCCAGGCTGCCCTGAAGTAACACGTATAGCAGGCTGTCACGTTGAGACTCTGGAGGTCCTCAGCCAGAGGGTTTGAAGTCTGAGAACTAGGGTGTAAAGAACAACTACCGAGGAGACTGGGAATACGTCTTCTAAATCAGTTAGTACCGGATGTTGGCTAGACCTGACCAAAGGTGAGGAGTCTAATCTACTGGGAGGTCTTTGCTAGTGACC
This sequence comes from Taudactylus pleione, assembly GCA_031769625.1. Classification (NCBI taxonomy): domain Eukaryota; kingdom Metazoa; phylum Chordata; class Amphibia; order Anura; family Myobatrachidae; genus Taudactylus; species Taudactylus pleione. Next base: position 16,758,085 of record JAUIMM010000255.1, on the reverse strand, counting down.
CCTCCAATTGGGATATGGGCTTCAGCTGCACCCAGCAAGCAGGTCGTGGCCCTTTAGTCAGGTATCCAACACTAGCAGGACAAAGAACAAATAGGGAAGGAAGACACAGGAGTGATAATTTAGAATATCACGAGGGTTGGTGTACTATGAGGCTTTGATAATATCCTCGAAATCTGGACGCAGAGAAGTCTTGCTGGGAGATTCCGACACAGGGAAAACACTGGAGGAAAATACTAGCAATCAGTACTGGAATGTTGTACTGAGTACACAATTGTGGACTGGACACAGGATGAGCTTTGGAGTAGTTGACTAAAAACCTGTACTTAAATAAAGATCCAGACGCAGGATGATGAACGAAGTACACAATGGTGATCCAGATGCAGGAAGTTGTTTTGAGTACACAATGGAGATCCAGACGCAGGATGATGTACTGAGTGCTCAATGGAGATCTAGACGCAGGATAATGTACTGAGGGCCTGTTTCAGAGACTGACGCTCTGAAAGAGCGCTCGCTCTGAATCGGCGTTTTTTTTTGGAGCGGCATCCTGGCCGCTCGCATAGCTGTGGATGACCACCCACAGCTAATACGAGCGGCCAGGATGATGGTCAAGACCATCGCGACCATCGGGCTTGCGTCGAGACCCTTGTGGTAGGGTCTCATGGTCGCAAGCCCCAGAGAGCTTCTGGCTCTAATAGAGCCAGAAGCTCTCCCACTGACATCACTGGTGATGTCAGTGGGGCCGCCCACAAGCGGCAGGCGTTCGCATGGGAACGCCTCTGTTTGTGAAGCCGCCCCCCACCACGCCTACAAAATGGGGCGAGCTGTCGATCAAGATCAACAGCCGCCCCTTTTGTAGTGAGCCACAGTGCTTTTTGAGCTCGCTCCGGGGCTTGGGCCACCATCGACCCACTTGCGAGTACTATGCGCTTGCGAGCGAGTCTGAATCAGGCCCTGAGTGCACAATGGAGATCTAGACGCAGGATAATGTACTGAGTACTCAATGGTGATGCAGATGCAGGATAAGCTCTGAAGTAGTTCCCTGGAAAAAAGTACAGGATAACGCACTGAGGGCCTGATTCAGACCCGCTCGCGAGCGCTGAGCACTCGCAAGCGGGTCGATGTTGGCCAAGTGTGCATGCGCATGAGGGAGCCGGCTCCTTTGTGCGCATTCGTGAGACCCGCATAGCGACGGGCAAGCCGTCGCTATGGGTCTTGCGACAAAGGGGGCGTGCTGTCGATGTTGAGTAACAGCACGCACCCTTTGGTGGGCGTGCCGGGGGCGTTGCTGCCCAGACGGAGGCGTTCCCATGGGAACGCCTACCGTCTGGGGCCGGCCCCACTGACATCACAAGTGATGTCAGTGGGAGTGCTTTTGGCTCTGATAGAGCCAAAAGCACTCCAGGGCTTGCGGCAGACGAGACCCTACCACAAGGGTCTTGTCGCAAGCCCCATGGTCGCGATGGTCTTGACCATCGCGACCATCTTCCTGGCCGCTCGCTATAGCTGTGGGTGGTCACCCACAGCTATGCGAGCGGCCAGGAGGCCACTCTAAGAAAAGAGAGGGAGGGCACTGATTCAGAGCGAGCGCGCTGAAAGAGTGTCCGGCTCTGAATCAGGCCCTGAGTACAAACTGATAGTCTTTGTGCAGAATAATCACTGGAATAGATCACTAGGATTCAGCACTCGGATGTTTTACTGAGTACACTTATGATGATTCAAACACAGGACGAGCACCGGAGTAGTGCTCCAGAAATCAGTACTGTATGACATTCTGAGAACAGACAGGAGATCCAAGCGCAGGACGAACACTGGAAAGAGACACTAGGATTCAGTACTCAGGTGAGTACACACTGGTGAATCACGCTGGGAATAATCACTGGAAGATTACACGTGAACCCTGGAACGATGCAGCAGCAACCATCAACGAAATAGTGAAGTTGATTAGGCAACGTCCTGTTTCCTGGAGTCCTGTTTTATAGCCCCAGGTAGCTGTCCATCGGAGGAGGAAGTCAACAACTGATGACTGACAACGCTACCATTGGATGAGAGACTGTCATGTGATTCAAACAACATGGCTGCGCCCACTTCCGCCACCGCAGGAACTCCGATATGGAGGAATGCGTGGAAGTCACCTGGGCCACGGGGAAAATACTCAACGTGTCACCCACTGCCGCACCTGATGTCTCACTGCACTCGCTAGTGAAGGGAAGCCGGCGCTGCGGTAAGTAACAGCTGATCCCATACTGAATCCTGACAGTACCCCCTCCTTTTAGGGTGAACTCCGGACACACCAATGAAGGTTTGGCTGGAATTTTTCAGAGAAACACGAACATCTTTCTAAATATAATCAATAATAATAATATAAAAAATAATAACAAGCAAAATCCGGACTGGAACCAGAATAGACACTGGAGACCCCTCGTGGGCTAGACAAATCTAATGTTTCTCCTGGAACTGGTGAAACAAGTGTCTCTCTTGTAGCTGGCAGGTCAAGTGTCTTCCTGACTATGGAAGGTTTGGACATTATTTCCTTAGCTCACAGATTTGGAGTAAGCATCTAGTTAATCTAAAAGTTGAACCTTCTTTAGCCTGGTAGACTTTAGCCCATTGCCCGGGACTGAGGAAACTGGAACTGCAGATGGTGAGTGGGAAGAACTGGAGACACGGACACTCGGACGCAGACCCTTGACATCAGTACTGGACTAGCGAAGGGTACAGTCTTTTTAATAAAGTGGTAAATGTTCCCACAGTTTAAACAAAGATGTAACTCCCTGCGCCGTTGCCGTTCAACCTCAGTAAGCTTAGGCTGCTGAAAACTCTGAAGTCTTACTTTATTCTGTACAGAAGAGGGTTTCGAAGAATCGGGTAACACCAAAAAACTTTGTGAGCAGAACTTGTAATTGATCCAATAATCGATGGAAAATAGTGAGGTGTTCGGACTTGAAGATACTAGAGAACTGGGGGAGGGCTTAGAACCATTGAAATGATGGCTTGTGCACTCAGGTAAAAATCCTTCAGCAGAAGTAGGTAGTTGAAGAGGAAACTTCGGAGGGGACGACACAGAGGAGGTTTCACTAATAAAGCTGCAGAAGAATTTGGAATCGCTGAGGCTAAAGTGGACTTAATGGTAGTTAATTGAATTGAAAGTGCCTAAAAACTTTGTGGCAGTTGTTGTTGTGCTGCTTCCTGATTTTCCATACGGGAGGCAAGATATTGAATAGCCTCAGCACCCAGAAAACCCACGACTTCCATATTGGGCCTGATCAAACTGTCACAGTGAGAATCTGGAGGTCCTTAGCCATTGGGTTAGAAGTCTGAGAACTAGGGTGTTGAGAGCAGCTACAGACTGGGAAGTCTTCTAAAATAGCTAGTACCGGATGTTGGCTAGAACTGACCAAAGGCGCGGAATCTAACCTACTGGGAGGTCATCACTAGTGACCCCTCCCAATTAAGATGGGGGGCTTCAGCTGCACCCAGCAAGCAGGTCGTGGCCCTTTGGTCAGGTATCCGATACTAGCAGGACAAAGAACAAATAGGGAAGGAAGACACAGGAGTGATAATTTAGAATATCACGAGAGTTGGTATACTATGAGGCTCTGATAATATCCTGGGAAATCTGGATACAGAGACGTTCCGGAGTCTAGCTGGGAGATTCCGACACAGGGAAAGCACTGGAGGAAAATTATAGAAATCAGTACTGGAATGATGTACTGAGGCCCTGATTCAGAGCCGGACGCTCTGACAGAGCGCTTGCTCTGAATCAGGGCCGTCCTTCCTGATTTTAGACCGGCCTCCTGGCCGCTCGCATAGCTGTGGGTGACCACCCACAGCTATAGCGAGCGGCCAAAATGATGGTCGCAATGGTCAAGACCATCGGGCTTGCAACGAGACCCTTGTGGTAGGGTCTCGTCTGCTGCAAGCCCTGGAGTGCTTTTGGCTCTATCAGAGCCAAAACCAGTTGAGCCGGCCCCATGGGAACGCCTCCGTCTGGCCAGCCACGCTCCTGGCACGCCCACCAAAGGGGGCGTGCTGTCACTCACCATCGACAGCACACCCCCTTTGTAGCGAGACCCATAGCGACGGCTTGCCCGTCGCTATCCGGGTCTCGCGCATGCGTACGACGGAGCCGGGTCCGTCGTGCGCATGCGCACTGGCCCAACATCGACCCGCTTGCGAGCGCTCAGCTCTCGCGAGCGGGTCTGAATCAGGCCCTGAGTACACAATTGTGGACCGGACACAGGATGAGCTTTGGAGTACACTAGAAACCAGTACTTAAATTATGTACTAAGGCCCTGATTCAGAGCCGGACGCTCTGACAGGGCCGTCCTTCTCTTTTTTTAGAGCGGCCTCCTGGCCGCTCGCATAGCTGTGGGTAACCACCCACAGCTATAGTGAGTGGCCAAAAAGATGGTCGCGATGGTCAAGACCATCGCGACCATCGTGCTTGCGACGAGACCCTTGTGGTAGGGTCTCGTGGCCGCAAGCCCTGGAATGCTTTCGGCTCTATCAGAGCCGAGAGCACTCCCACTGACATCACTTGTGATGTCAGTGGGGCCGGCCCCAGACGGTAGGCGTTCCCATGGGACGCCTCCGTCTGGGCAGTCATGCCCCCGGCACACCCACCAAAGGGGGCGTGCTGTCACTCACCATCGACAGCACGCCCCCTTTGTAGCAAGACCCGGAGCGACGGCTTGCCCGTCGCTATCCGGGTCTTGCGCATGCGCACGACGGAGCCGCCTCTGTAGTGCGCATGCGCACTGCCCCAACATCGACCCGATGGCGAGCGGGTCTGAATTAGGCCCTAAGTACACAATGGAGATCCAGATGCAGGATGATGTACTAAGTGCTCAGTGGAGATCTAGAGGCCCTGATTCGGAGCCGGACGCTCTTTCAGGGCACTCGCTCTGATTCAGATCGTTTTTTTTGGGGGGGGGGGAGCCGGCCTCCTGGCCGCTTGCATAGCTTTGGGTGAGCAGGAAGCTCACTAGTGATGTCAGTAGGGCCGCCCCCAAACCTCCGTTTGGCCAGCCACCCCCCTCCCCGCCTACAAAACGGGGCGAGCTGTCGATCAACATCGACAGCCGCCCCTTCTTGTAGTGAGTCCCGCTTGCGAGTGGGTCTGAATCAGGCCCTGAGTGCACAATGGAGATCTAGACACAGGATAATGTACTGATTACTCAATGGTGATGCAGAGGCAGGATAAGCTCTGAAGTAGTGCACTGGAAATCAGTACAGGATAACACACTGAGGGCCTGATTCAGACCCGGTCGCAAGCGCTGAGCGCTCACAACCGGGTCGATGGTGGCCCAGAGTGCATGCGCACGATGAAGCCGGCTCCGTCTTGTGCATGCGCGAGACCCGGATTGCGACGGGCAATCAGTCGCTCCAGGTCTCGCACCTTTGGTGGTCGGGCTGGGGGGGTGGCTGCCCAGATGGAGGCGTTCCCATGTGAACGCCTACCATTTGGGGCCTGCCCCACTGACATCACAAGTGATGTCAGTGTAGAGATTCCGGGTCTGTTAGAGACAAAATCTCTCTGGGGCTTGCGGCAACGAGACCCTACCACAAGGGTCTCGTCGCAAGCCCCATTTGACCATCGCGACCATCTATGCGAGCGGCCAGGAGGCCGTTCTAAAAAAAAAAAAAGACCGGCCCTGATTCAGAGTGAGCGCTCTGTCAGAGCGACCGGCTCTGAATCAGGGCCAGAGTGCAAACTGATAGTCTTAGTGCGGAATAATCACTGGAATAGGTCACTAGGATTCAGTACTCCAGTGGCGGAACTAGTGGCGGTGCAGCCAGTGCCTTGCACTGTGGTGCAGGGGTCCATAGCCGCCTGTCCCGACAGCGCCGGTGCATCCGCCGCCAGCAGGGCTACCATCAGGGGAAGAGTGCCTGGACTGGAGTACCGGGCCCAGACCCTGGCTGAACAGAGGGGCCCGCTGAGGCCTGCCCTCTCCTATCGCAATTTTCTCCAGCGGCGACGTGCGCCATGTCCAAAACAAACTTTATTGACCATAGAGGCCGGCGGCGGGCCGGCCCCTATGGTCAATAAAGTTTATTTTGGACACTGCGCACATGACATCATGACGTCACGCCGCTCCGCTGGAGAGAGTGGTGGTAAGAGTGGGCCCCAGTGGTGTGAAGGGGGTTGGGGTGTGAAGTGGTAATGAGCTGGACGTAGAGGAAGGTGGAGGGGGCAGAAGAAGATGAAGGAGGCTGGAGGCAGAGGAAGGTGATGAGGACTGGGGCAGAAGGTGACGGGGTGGAAGCAGAGGAAGGTGATGGTTCCTGGTGAAGGAGGAAGGTGATGGGCTGGAAGCAGAGGAAGGTGAAGGGGGCGGAAGAAAATGAAGAGGGCTGGACGCAGAAGATGATAGGGGCTGGACGCAGAGGAAGGTGATGGTGCCTGGGGACAGAGGAACGTGATGGTGCCTGGGGACAGAGGAAGGTGATGGGACTGGGGATGGAGGAAGGTGATGGGGGCTGGGGATTGTGAAAGGTGACAGAGGCTTCTGGGCTGAGGATGGTGATGAGAGATGAATTTGAGGAAGGTTATGAGGGGCTGACGACTAAGGATGGCTGGCTGCAGACACCATCCCTCCTACCCCTGAGGCATCCACAGCACTGTCATCAAGAAGACCTTTCAAGAGACTGAAGACAAGAACTACAGCCTGCATCATCAGTGACAGAGAGACTGTGTGGTAAGTCATAGTGTGTTTTTATTTTATTTAAAGGCTGGCATATCTTTCAGTTAACATACATATATATATATATATATATATATATATGTACAGGAGAATGGAATAATTATAGTGAAATACATCGCAGGCTGCCGAGACCGGAAGGGACATCATAATTGATTCCTGATTAGCCCTAATGGTTTAGGGCAGGGGTCAGGGAACTTTTTTACTTTTTACCCCAAAATATATTTAGATACGCCAATGTTACCCCCTTGATTTCAAAGGAAGGAAATCATATAGTAGTGCCCCCATAGTTATGCCCCTGTAGTAGTGCCCCCATAGTCATGCCCCTGTAGTAGTGCCCCCATATAATGCCCCTGTAGTAGGGCCCCATATAATGCCCTTGTAGTAGTGCCCCCATAGTTATGCCCCTGTAGTAGTGCTCCCATATAATGCCCCTGTAGTAGTGCCCCCATATAATAACCTTGTAGTGCTGCTTGTACAAAAAAAAACAGTTCCCTTAATCCCCGCTCCTGCATCCGCCGCCGTCCTGTCCGTCCGGCTGCTCCTTGGAACTATGGGAGAGACGTTATGACGTCTCTCCCATAGTGCGCATGGGGCCTGATTCAGAGCCGCTCGTAAGCGGCCTCTCGTTCGCTCCGAGCGATGTTTTCCCAACTGCGCATGCGTACGGATCGTAATACGCATGCGCGAACTAGTCAGTGCGGCCGAAAATCGTTTGTTCGCTAAATAGCGAATGCCTGCTAATATGAGTGACAGAATGAGGCGTATGTGGGTGGTAACAGGGGAAGGTGCTTGAAAACGGGGAGTGGAAATCAGAACGCAGGCGTGCTTAAAGGTCAAAACGGGCGTTTAATGGGTGTGCATAATTAAAACAGCAGCGTCATTAACCACGTCACTGGGTTATTTTATAGCCAGAACTGCTCGCAAATTTGTGGTAGCAAACACCAGCCACAAGAATAGTGAGCAGTTCATACGCTGTTCGATGTACTCGATTAATCTAATAAATAGCGGACATGACGTATGGTGCGAGCGGCCATTACAACCGCAAGTTTTGTTCGCTCGTTCAGACATAGAGGCGTCAACAGACCGCAAAGAGCGAACAGTTCATTTGAATAGCCACCCCTTTTTGTTGAACGAACGACCGCAAATAGCGACCGGCTCTGAATCAGGCCCATGGAGAGAGCCGGAAGCTGGATTTCAGAAGAGAACTCCAGCCTCAGGCTGACGCGGCGCTGCAGGGAAGGAGCTGGGTACCCACTGGTAATAATATCTCAGCGGGCGTCCGGCATAGAGCCTCCCTGCGGCACAGCTGGGCATGCATATGAATCATTCTATATTATAGAATGATTCATATGCATGCCTGGCTGTCCATCCATTACCCCCAGGAATTTCATTTTTACCCCATGTGGGGTAATGTACCCCTGTTCCCCGACCACTGTTTTAGGGTATAAAGTCTGAACTGCTCCACAAGACAGAATCCCCTTGATGAAGTCCAAAGAGTGACGAAACGCGTTGGTAGCTGAACCTTACCTGGCTTGATGAACTTTACTTTATGAGATCCAAGATAAGCTTTTTTACAAAAAAATATTTTTTGTACATTTTATCTGATCATTGCTATTTATGTAACATTGAATTCTTATAGTCAGTGTTAATTATACTACATCATGTTTTTTCTTTTTATATATCTATGAATTGAATTGATTATCTTTGTTTTTATATTCTAATAATAAATGTATATTAAGTTGCCATTTCATTGGGAACCCCTATTTAGTATAAGCACTAAGCACTTTATTGTAAATTAGATTGGAACTGTTTCAGAGTATATGGTTTATTGTGACCATAATCATTGCACAAGCATTTAGCACTTTTTTCAATTGTCATTTTATAATAGTTAATTTATTTATTTATTACAAACTTCAAATCATCAATTGCACAGTCACCCAGCACTTTTCCAATATGAGTTTTTAGGTAAACATTCACATTTTATTTTCATTATACTTGTTTGTACACTGTATTACACTTTTTTAGGCGCTATTTCCCAAGTTCACGGTTTTATAATTCATGTAAAAGGCAGATCACCATAGGAGAGGGCAGCCTCACAATTCTTGGACACAGCTGCCACTTTTTTTTTTTAAAAAAAGGGTTCCTTAAATATCAAGCTGAGACTTTGACCCTCAGCCACCTACAGATGTATAAGCAGTGTAGAGCAGGAAATCTTTCATTGTTTTATTTATATATATATATATATATATATACAGTATATATTTGGCAAATAGGCGGCACTCCAGAGACTTCTACCTCCGTGAACAAAAGTTTTCAACGTTTCGAGGTTACATTCCCTTCAGGGGGGGAGGTTTGGGTCTTCGATGCACACTGTGCATCTGTCACCAGGGGACGATGGCTACTATAGGCTAACACCATCTGCAGATGGCATTAGCTATCGGGACTAGCTCAGTAATGCATAGAAACCTATGGGGCTGCAATTGTGGTCAGAAATATCTGCTGCTTAATATTTGCAGATACATATTGGAGGTTCTGGAATTGAAACATGTTCTTGAAATGCAGCCTAAGTGGCCTACCTAGTTGAAGTTGTCCTCAGTGAGCAATGGGTGCCATCTAAATTAAAAGTTTCTTAAGGTAGCAGTCTAAGTGCCCTTTGTAAAAGATTATTTCTTCAGGCACGCTTATACACATATTCTTGATGTTCTTGGATTGCCTTAATTTCAATCTTAATTTGGTTAAGGTCTGTATCAGCCGTCTTCTGGTAGGAGATAACCTCATCTAAACTTAGTCTGTATGGTTTCCCCGTGCATGCTGTAAAATCTGCAGTGAATATGTGAAGGACACATTGCACCTTGTGATGGATCGAATGGAAGTGCGGCATTCATTCATATCCGGTATTAGGGGGGGGAACTCCCTACTAATGATGTGATGGGAGAGGCATCTACATCATCTGAAGCAGTGTTCTTATGGCTACCAGTAGAGGCTTGCCTTATTGAGTGGAGCTCTGGTACAAGTCTTTCTGAGAAATAGTGAGGAAGACCATTAGTGAGTGATTTTCTTCCTTTTGGCATCTTTGGTTGTGGTGGTGTGATTCTGGAGAAACGTGCAGTGATAGTATGAAGAGAACTTCTTGTGTTTGTCTAGGATTGAAGAAGGGGCCCACTTGTTAGGAGGGTGTAAAATTAGTCTTAAGCCATGTTGATAGGGAACTGGCTGACCATTAAAAAAATTATCATATTAAGGCACAAGAGAAGTGGGTGTTTGTTTTTATGGATATCGATCCAGTGAGTTGTGGTGATATAACAGCAAAAAGTCTCTTTTACCGGAAGAGCGTTAGGCCTGCTGAAGTTTCAATATCAGAGATCTACATGCGAGACAGCACAAACCCAAATACTTGTTGAGCCTCCAGGGAGAGCCAGGAGCTGTGACAGTGGACTTCGCAGCAGGTGACAGAGCCTTGGAAATTGTGCAGATGAGCTGTATAGGAAGCAGGAGGCCACCGTCCAGGAACTGCCTGAACAGAAACAAGCATTACGAGGCAAAGTCCAGCTAGTTGCAAATAATGATGTTACACAGTGTAGTTCTGCAGGTTGGACAAAAGGTGGCAGCATATTTTAACAATTGAAGCTGAAGAAAAATTGCAGTAAATGCCTATGAAAGTAATCGGTGAACATGATCTGCTTGCGGGTTTGCAGATTTGTAAGGTTTTTCTGAGTCTCCTGTCATGCAGCTAATATTGGAGGCAGGTAGGTACTAAATAGTGTCCCAAAAGGTGTTTCAGCATGTGGGAACTTGTATAGAGAAACTTACTTCACAGGCACCACTCAGCAAACAGGCTAGAAGACATTGTCTAGTGTGTCCGACCTCACCAGCGACAGGACCCGGCAGGAGTGCATACACACTTGCCGCTGCCGACAGCAACGGCGGGAGCCATGTTGCATTTGGCAGCATGCACCCCGCTAACGATATAGCCCGTCGGACCTGCATGGCAGAAGGAGGATGTTGCTGACTATGCGCGGGAGCGTGCATCAGCATAGCGAGTACACACTAGGCAATGTGCCCGATATTTTGCTCCAATCCTCCGGATCAGACGACATATCGTCTAGTGTGTACCCTGCTTTAGATTCAGTGATAGTGGTGTGTCTGACTCACTGCTCTGGGGTTGATAATAAAGTTTTTTTTGTTGACAAGGGGTACTTTAAGAAAGGAGTTTCCTATAATAAACAGCTATTCACAGCCCAGTTAGCAATAAGCCTCTGAAGGAGTAGCATATTTGCCTACTTTTGAAAAAGCATTTCAGGGAGATTGTGCCATAGGGATCTTTGTACCTTATAACCAATGCAGAGAAATTATACTAATGATTCCATTTGAATGTACTGTATATATCTTTGTTTTTTCTTTCATATAAAAGCTTCATAAAGGGGGTAAGGTGCAGTCAGAGAGATTACTAGACTCTTCAGGTAGTCAGGAAGATTGCCACTATTTCAGGAAGTCTCCCTGACAATCAGGGAGGGTTGACAAGTACTGTACAAGGAGGAGCAGATTGCCCCATTAAGTACCCACTGCAGTATGGGGCAACAGTAGAATGTCCAAGCACCCCTGGTATTCAGCTTGTCTTATTAGATTAGGCAGGTGAGTTTGCCATTGTGTTGAAGGGTAGCTCCACGTGAGGTGCCAGTAACGAGGCACCCGAACATTAGCGACAATGTTGCAAAACCCCTTCCGGTCACCCCTAATCCAATAGCTAGGCCAAGGTAGTTGGTAAGGTCCACTTGGGGGGTTGATAGAGAACCGCGCCAGATATACCCTGTGAGGAACAGTCATGTTCCTCTGGGCTAGCAGTTAGATTACCTAAAAAGGGATGGTTATGGTCCATGTAGTGGTGCAACTTGCGAGTGGTGGGCGCAGGTGCAAAAACATTCTTTGGACCCCCTTAGACCCCAGGGCGAGAAGGAATGATGTTGGGGAGAGGCAGAGGGTGGCAGGGAGAGCAAAGGGTGACTGGGGAGGCAGTGGGTGGCATGAAAAAGCACAGGGTAACAGAGAGGCAGAGGGTAATTGGGTGACTAGGGGACAAGCACAGTTCAGCGCGGTGCGGCCACCATATTTGTTAAATGGAGCTGACCTGGTATGCAAATAGTGGTTCTCAAGCAGTTGATCGGCAATTCGCAGGGCGGGAAACTGGCTGGTGTTTGTAAGCTCTGCTCCCTCTCCTTGGTTGGCAGTGGCAACAGGTCAGCCCTGTCTCCCTAAAGTAAGGGACAAGCTCCTCAAAGCAGTGGGGGTAATCATATTCCCTGCCCTGGGCCAGTCCAACATTCTTTAAAATGGTTGGGCCCTGGGGAAAACTCATTGCTGGTCTGGACAGCTGTGGGCCCCTTAATCCCCAGGGGTCTCTGTGCACCACCGGTCATTTCGTCTGTGAGTCCATGATACTAAGGCCCAGATTTATCAACGAGAGATATTCTTGTTATCACTCATTACTAATCTTAAATGGTGCTGATTGGTTGCAGCACCATTTAAGATTAGTAACGAATGATAACAAGAATATCACTTGTTGATAAATCTGAGCCTAAGTGTGGTAAAAGACTTTCCTGATAAATACTTCTGTGTTGTGTATATCAGAATTTTCATCTTTACACTAAGCAGTGGTAACCCAGGGTTACAGACTCTCCCTTTCTCATTCCCTTTTCCTTTATCTATACTCTTGGTTTGTAAACCTTATTAGGGATACCTTTAAAATTCCTGGTGGATGTTGCATACTTGACCTCTGTGATAAGTAGATTTACTAAGGAGTGAGTTGGCAAAGCTGCCAATCATCAGCTTTCGCAGATAGTTTTAAAACGGCAATAGGAATAAATGCTAAACAAATGGCTTTGATAACCGCACCTTAGTAAATCTACCCCATGGTCTTGTGCAATTTTATGTAGCGCTGATTGTACATTTTTAAGAAAATCAGTAAGTATCACAACAATTTGCAACATTTCAAGGGTGTTTTTTTGTTTTTTGACAGAGGGGAGGTTGGGGCAGCCTAACACACTTCAGAATATCTTGTCATGACCCAGGGATGTAGCCTTATCCTCTGTGATATGGACACACCCCTAATGTGACAAGAACTATAGTATAGTATTTGCATTATATAAACTTTAAGCTCTCTCTCATTACTTTAGCAACTAATATTGGGTGTGTAGTTTCCCTTCAATCTAATCACTATAGAATTGTATCCTGCTTTGTTCTTTAGCAGTTAGTATATCAATACTGTGAAAAGTTGACCAGTAAACGTTATTGTTTGACAGCAAAGCAGAAAGCTTTGAGTAACAGGTACGACTTGCCTTTGAGATTTACTTTTTAGAATGGCTTCTATAGAAGTAATGTGACAGCTACTGATTTACATAGTTTTAAGAATATTATCCCCAAATAATGATTTATTTTGATGGTCACAATTTTTCTGCTACAGTAGATTACAAATGTGTGTGAGCATGTGGAATGTGTGCAATGCACAAGGTAACCAGTAGATGGCCAGCAAAGAAAATGAGAGCTGTAGCTATCGCTACACTTAATTAAGGTCACTATTTTGAACGTTCATCAAGTTGAATAAAAAATTTTGTTTTAGTTACTTTGCTTTTCTTTTTTGCCTACGTTGTTTAACTGTAAACTATTTTATATGTAAAATAAGAGGGTAATGGGTGTTGAGCAGAGGATCATGACCACATGAGGTGCAATATTTATTTTTAAAGCATATTCACTTTCAGTGCTTAGGAAAGTTATCCATTTTGATTTGACCCTTCTGAGCAAGTAATTTAAAGGCACTCTAACCTTGATATATAATTTTCTGTACTTGTGTTTAATGCAGGAAAGTAAATATGAAAAGTATTGTTTTAGGGTTACCACCTTTTTATTTTCAGATTCCCTGTCAGTGGGAGTTGTCAAGGGAGTGAACAAAACCACAGTAGAGTTTGTATTGTCAGATTTTGGGCTGTTATCTTACAACTCTAATAAAAAACAGAAAAATGGTTGTCTAATTGAATAGGAAAAAGTCGTGGGTGCTATTTATTTAGACGTGTAAAGCAGTTTTCTGGCCAACATGCGGCTAATTGAATTGGCTCCTAAATATCACCAATCAAAATAAATGTCTTGTGCCGTGGTGACAAACTAAGTAAAGTAAACTTACCTGCTAACCCACCCAGGAAGCCAGCCGCTAACTGAAAGTCTGAAAGAGGCTCCGGCACAAGAACAAACATAGGCTTGCTCAAACACTCTAAGGGGCTTATTTATTTAAATAAAATTTCTTATCACCACTATTTATTGCTATAAGGGCTATAAACATCAGATATTTGGTGTTATTATGCCGTATAATGTTTGCCACAAATAAAAAGGCAATTTTAACAATATTTTTATTTTATTTTTAGAAGATGCTTGTGCAATGTGCTAGATATAGTAACATTTTATACTAACACTTAGACATTTAGCGCTCAGTTTTATTGCTATCCATTATCTGAAATTGAGCTGCTTTACACTCCATAGCGCAAGTCTTTCCCTGTTTTTTTTTCCTCATGTTCACACAGGGAGCCATATCGTCTAGAAACTGCCCTGCCCACAGGCTTCAATGGCTAACACCATCTTTAGATAGCATTAGCTACAGAGGCCAAGCGGATTCCGTAGCTTGGTAAATTTGTCAAAAAAGAAGATCCCCATAGAAACCTATTCAGTCAGCAGTAGGATGATGTGGCAGCAGCCTAGGGCGCACTAATTTTGGGGGAGCACATGCCCTAATGATCAGATCATCATATTGATGCAGCGGTAAAATTCTTGTTGGGCCCCGACATCTACACTAACGGACCGGCTCTGGTCAGCCCTGCAGGGCATATATATGTGTTGCGGACATCGAGTCATCAACATGTGATGTTCTGGGAGTCAGCACTTCCAGTCACAGTGTAGGGTAGGGCAGCTTGGTGGAGACTGTCCCATACAGTCGGAGCCAGGAGAAGGAGGCAGTCCCGCACAATGCAGGGGAGAAGAGATAGAGAAGGATAGTGGGTACCGCCGACCTGGAGAGAACAAAGCTGCCACTTTACACAACTAACATGTATTGTAAGGTAAGCTATGGGACGCCACGGAACTGGGGAGGGGTGTGTATTTCTGTAGAAATGTGATAAGTGAAGGAGGAATCAGGCTTTCATGTGAGACCTGGAGGGGTGGGGAGGGGGGAACACTGATACTCTTTTCACAACTAAATCCTGGGACCGATCCGGGTTCAAGCCGTGTCACAGCTGCTCAAACCCCTTTCATATTGCACGTTTGACCTGGGTAATTCTCGGGTCGTCCCCTTTCGCATGTCTGCCATGCAAAACTAATTAGAGTCATTAACAGTGGACATTACTAAGACTTACTTAAGACTAACACGTGATATGTTGTTGTTATTAATAATTATATTCCATTTCTCAATAGAACAGTGAAGTGGGGAAGGGGAAGAACATTATGTAATGAAGGAACGGAGGCGAGTCAGTAGGTGTACCAATACAGTGCATAAGGGGTGTTGGAGAATAATTTGGTAGGCAAGACCACAGGTGCTTTAGGAATATTATTATAATTTATATTGTTGTTTTTGTTGTTATTTATCTTGCACCACCAATTATGCACTGTACAAAGAATATTTGTCACTTAAGTTCATAACCCATTGGAGCTTCCACTCTAAGGGGGAGATGTATCAAGCAGTGGAGAGAGAGAAAGTGCTAACCAATCGGCTCCTAACTTTCAAACACAGCCTGAAAGATGAGAATTAGAAGCTGATTGGTTGGTACTTTATCCCTCTCCACTATATCTTTCTATAAGGCTTGATACATCTTCCCCTAAATCCAATTACCAGGATATTTTTTGACTGTAGGAATTGAAGAATCTAGACAAACACAGTGAAAACATACAAAGTCCTCACAAATAGCTCCATGTTCGGGGAACAAACTCATGCCCCCAATGCTGTGAAGTCTTTTAGTGTCTGTGTGGTGATATGAGTGTATTAGCCTAGGGTAGAAAGACCATTTGGGGTACTGTGATCGACGTCTCAGGACCAGATCTGAACATGTGCAGTGCGGTTCCTGTGCAGATAATTAAACATCGGCTATGTAATTATCAGATTTATGTTAATTTCTGAATCGGGCCATTAATCTGAATAATCTGTGTAAAAAGTGCTCCAATACTAGCAGCTGTGACTTTTCCTCATGCCAAGTTCCATTATGCTTAATATGTGACTTTATATGTGTGTAATACCAATTCCTGTGCGGTTAAAGTTGCAGCCCAGCATCTATAGTACACTGAGCATTTTTTTTCTCTGCATTGCAACTAGGATGTAATTAGAAATACAGTACGCTACTCGTCTCTCAGCTTCTCAGATGTGTTGGGCGCCCGGCACTGTATGGTGTAAAGTGGCTCAGTGTATGAGGACACCTCTGTATAAATTAATATCTTTTCAACAGTTAACAATGTTTTGCAGAAAGTGCCCTAAAGAGAATAGTTTCTGCATTTGAGATTCACCTCTCAAACTGCAAGAGTAAAACAGATTCATGTCTAGCATTGCTTTTCAAATGTAAATCTGCCTATGTTTTTGCAAGTAGAATTATGGATTAAAAATACCTGTAATGATATATAATATTTCCATTTTATATTCATATTGGGCCATCTCCAAGGTAACAGTCTCGGGAAGAAAACAATCAAAGCACACATGTTTTTGTTTTCTAAATATTATTAGAAATGAGATGAGATCTCTTGTTTTATCAGAGGCAGGATGTACTGCACTTACAAATTACCTACCTAATCTCAAGTGAGAGTTCTCTCTGCACTTAACAATTCATTTGGGGAAGTTGGTGGTATCCTTCTACAGTTTGCACACCTGTCCACATTGGATTTACTAGAGGAGTGTGATCAACAGAAACTGGATTTGTCATCCGGAGTGGATTCTTTTTTCTTTATAAAGTGGTCTCCTGTAGACATGACCAAATCAACTGTAGGTCACACATAGACGGGGTTAGCAAACGGTTAGCTCTAGCCACAATACGATACAGAGCACATCCCTGTGACTGCCGCATGGTACAGGCAGCATACCCATGACCACCATAAAGTACAGACAACATCCCTGTGAGTCCAATATTCTGTAACAGCATCCTACTGCAGATATTGAATACAGAGTCATTCCTAGTGACCGATATAAGTACATTGTATATCCCAGTGGCCTGGCCACTGTAAAATTCTTTGAACATCGCAGAGACTACCATACAGTACATCTAGCATCCCAGTGACCATCATACCACAAATTGATTCCAACATATGGATTGTCACATGCACCAGCCAATCCTCTCCACAAAAGTTGTTTGTCTTTTGTATTTTTTCTGTTTAATCCAGTTTAACAATAAACATTCCTCTTAATCAAGTATTGCGGAATATGTGCTTATGTAACAACATCTCCTCCTGCTAGTAAGGACTCTGCGGATTCCTGATTTACTTAAAGCATCTGCATAACTCTTTAACAAAGAAGCACAACTGTGTACTTGTTTAACGAACATCATAATGCCTCTGCAGCTATGCCAGGCATGTGTTCTGCAGATCTACATTGTTCTATAGTTTTGATTCACTCCCAAAGCTTTTCTACAAGATAAGGTGCTTGTTATAGGTCAACTTTTATAGCCCCATCCAGTAATGGAAAAACAAGAACTAGATAAGATGCCAAACACTGTCTCTGCCAGATTTTATAGAGCGTAATCCCTGGAGATCAGAGCCATGTAGGTTATCTATCACCAGTATGGAAATACATCACCAAGGGAGATTTAGGGATTGATAGATAAAGAGGGTGACAGGTGATGTACAACAGCTGAACAGTTGATATAATAAGGTTCAGATTGACTTTCTCATTAGGAAAAGTAGCATCTCACCATGTTCATGAGGGTGAAATCAGTAGGGAATCTGTAACCTGTGCTCTCTGGTGTTGCTACAGTCAGCAGTACATAACACATGACACTATGGTGTTTAATCATTTGCATTATGTGCTCTATACAGTAACATACCTATATAATATGGGAATATTCTTTATTTTGAAAACATATGTTATATAATTTCTTGGGCTGTACATATAATATTTGTTTCAGTTTACCTGCTCAATTATTGATGTACTATTGACATTTATATAGCGCACACGTTACACTGCGCGAAAAGGGGGTGTGGCCATAAAAGTGGGCGTGTCTATAAGACACATCCCCTTTTTCGTCATACATGGGGGCGTACCCGACACTTACGGACACGCCGGGCAGCCCCCAAGCGCTGCAGACAGGGAGAATAGATGCCGGGTGCATGGACCCGGCGTCTATTCTCCGGCGGTGACCGGGTCACCGCAC